>PVKV010038926.1:0-13491 GCA_004027835.1 Alouatta palliata | reverse complement strand
TGGTGAAACCCCGTCTCTACTAAAAATACAAAAATTAGCTGGGCATGGTGGCATGTGCCTGTAGTCCCAGCTACTCGGGAGGCTGAGGCAGGAGAATTGCTTGAACCCAGGAGGCGGAGGTTGCGGTGAGCCGAGATCGCGCCATTGCACTCCAGCCTGGGTAACAAGAGCGAAACTCCGTCTCAAAAAAAAAAAAAAGGTGCCCACCCAGACGAGCAGCATCAGCATCACATATGAATTCATTAGAAATGTAAAATCTTACCCACCCACTCACCCCAGACCTAATGAATTATAAACTCTGGGGGCGGGAGGGACTCAACGATCTGTGTTGGAACAAACCCTCCAGTTATTTTGACCTCCACCAGGGGAACAAACTCTCCAGTTGTTTCTGAGGTTCATTCAAGTCGAAGAACCACTGGACTACACCAAAGTCTATAGACCAAATATTAGTTAATAAAGTTCTTGTTTAATTGTGAGATTTTACTTAATATCAGGCACGAAATAGTTCTAAGGGGGTGGTTAGGAGCATGGGTGTCCATCTATATCATTCAGTTAGTTAAAAAGTACCCATTATATGGCCGGGCATGGTGGCTCACGCCTGTAATCCCAGCACTTTGGGAGGCCGAGGCGGGCGGATCACGAGGTCAAGAGATCAAGACCATCCTGGTCAACACGATGAAACCCCGTCTCTACTAAAAATACAAAAAAATTAGCTGGGCGTGGTGGCGCGTGCCTGTAGTCCCAGCTACTCAGGAGACTGAGGCAGGAGAATTGCTTGAACCCGGGCGGCGGAGGTTGCGGTGAGCCGAGGTCGCGCCACTGCACTCCAGCCTGGCGCCTGGTGACGGAGTGAGACTCTGTCTCAAAAAAAAAAAAAAAAAAAAGTACCCATTATTAGGCCGGGTGCTGTGGCTCATGCCTATAATCCCGGCACTTTGTAAGGCCGAGGTGGGTGGATCACCTGAGGTCAGGAGTCCGAGACCAGCCTGACCAACATGGAGAAACCCTGTTTCTATTAAAAATACAAAATTAGCCGGGCACAGTGGCACATGCCTGTCATCCCAGCTACCTTGGAGGCTGAGGCAGGAGAATCTCTTGAACCCGGAAGGTGGAGGTTACACTGAGCCAAGATCCCACAATTGCACTCCAGCCTGGGCAACAAGAGCGAAACTCCGTCTCAAAAAAAAAAAAAAAAAGAGTACCTATTATTAGCATGATGTGGAAAAAGAATATGGTCTTAGTGTGCCATTCATTAGCTGTGTAGCTTGGGCAAGGTTAATCTCTTTGAGCTTCAATTTTTTTTCAATTATAAAATAATTACTTGGCCGGGCGCGGTGGCTCACGCCTGTAATCCCAGCACTTTGGGAGGCAGAGGCAGGTGGATCACGAGGTCAAGAGATCGAGACCATCCTGGTCAACATGGTGAAACCCCGTCTCTACTAAAAATACAAAAATTAGCTGGGCGTGGTGGCACGTGCCTGTAGTCCCAGCTACTCGGGAGGCTGAGGCAGGAGAATTGCTTGAACCCAGGAGGCGGAGGTTGTGGTGAGCCGAGATCGCGCCATTGCACTCCAGCCTGGGTAACAGGAGTGAAACTCCGTTTCAAAAAAAAAAAAAAAAAGAAAAATTACTGTAGTATGACAGCACCTGGATTGGGTCTAAACTACTTGTATTTTGTTTGATCTGCTCAGAGATTTTGCTGGTTTGTCTGTTTGTTTGCTTTGAATTAATTGCTATGATAGTAGCAGTTAGCGGTCATCAAATGTTCAACTGCTCCTGTTCATTTCCCTGCATTCTTTGGAATCAAGCAACTCCACCTGATCAATAAACTGTGAGTTTAAATGATGTGTGTCATTTCCAGGCCAAAGCACTGAAGAGCCGGTGTGTATTTTCCCCCTTTCTTCCTCTGTGGTGATGACCCTGGAAACCACGTGTGGAGACTGCAGCATCACATAATAAAGGAACTCTGGTTTCCTGAGTTGCCACTGGAACAGTGTTGCTGACCTGCATCATGCTTTGCATCGTGTGCAGAACCGATGACATGTTCACAACAGAGCCTAGTCTTTCCTGACATTTAAATGTTGGTGATACTTAAAAATTAGGAAATTTTATGTGAAAAAAACCTGGATTCCTGACTTGTCTTGAGAAAGAGAAGATCTAGCAACGCTGGGCTTGAATTCCTAACTGGTCATAACTGTCTGGAGTTGAGCGATGCTTCCCCATCTAGGGTGGATATGCATTCTCTGCTTCACCATGGTGCCCACCATTCCCAGGATAAACCCCTGACAATACAGCTGAGTGTCAGGTGCCTCTTGTCATCACTCCTGTGTAGCTGTTTTCTTATAATCAAGAGGAAAGTGAACTATCTATGCGTATCTCTAACAAAAGTGGGAAATTTAAATATAAAAAAGGAGGGATATGTACCTAAAGAAAATTATGGGAGAGCAGTGTTCTTTATGGAAAAGAATATTTCCTTTTTTTTTTTTCTTTTTTTTTCAGACAGAGTTTCACTCTTGTTGCCCAGGCTGGAGTGCAACCGTTCAATCTCGGCTCACTGCAACCTCTGCCTCCCGAGTGGCTGGGATTACAGGCGCCCACCACCATGCCCAGCTAATTTTTTGTATTTTTAGTAGAGATGGGGTTTCACTATTGCCAGGCTGGTCTTGAACTCCTGACCTCAGGCAATCCACCTGCCTCAGCCTCCCAAAGTGCTGGGATTACAGGTGTGAGCCACTGCGCCATCTGGAAAAGAATATTTTTAAATGTTTAACTAGCAAAATGAGTCTATATCAAAGAAGACAATGTAACATGCTATTCTGAAGTGGTCCATAGGAAGAGCTGTGATAGAGAAAAGATGCCTACTAAAAAAATTATTAACTGAAAAATGGGGCTTACATTTCAATGAGGATTCCTTTCGATGGGGAATAAGTGGTACTGCGGTGAAATGCAGTGATGTATGAAGTGAGAAAATTACATCCCCTTCACTCACTCATTTGCCTGCCTAGTTCTTAGAGGCATTTGAATTTATCAGGATGGAAAGAGACTGTGCATGAAGAATGCCTAACATGGTATAAAGAATACCTGGCATGATGCTTGGCATGCAACTAACTCCAAAAATGTTGGTTTCTTTTCATTTCATTTGTTCATCTTGGTTCCAGAAAAGGATACTGGAATCTATTTCCAACTCTTCCCTGAAGCGGAGCAGTTTAATATGGATATATAAGCAAGAAGGCCAACAAAAGGGGTCACATCTAACATGGTGAGGAGACCAGAGACAAAAGCCAAGCAGAAATGGGGAGAAGAAAGGGATTAGAATTTTTCCTTCTAAAAAAGTAAAGGAAACATGATCAAAATTATAAAGTCATAGACAGAAGGCACAGACAGCGAGCTTTTTGTTTAGTATATACCCTCTCTTTCCTACTTGACTTCCATGGGAAAATAGTACTTCCTTCTCCCATGGATGTTGGGCTTGGCCACGTAACCTACTGTGGCCAATGGTAGGTGGATGGAGTTGACAGTGTGTCAGTTCTGCACCCAGGCCTCCGGGAGCTTCTGACCTCCACCAGGAGAAAAACATGTCCCAGGCAGTCACTGGCCCTCAGCTTGGACCACAGAACAAATCTCATGGCACAGATCCATAGTTTGGAGTCCATTCCAGCTGACCTGCAGACGCACAGCAATAAAGATATGCTTAGTGCTGTATGCCACCAAGTTTTGGGATGCCTTGTTATGCCGCACTATTGCAGCAAGTGCTATGGAAGGTACATGAATAGCTTCTCTAACATGATAAAGAACTTCTCTAATTTCCCAAATGCCAGGACTAGGCACGTAGATATTGTTCTATGCAAAACTTCAAAGGAGAAAACATTCGTACGTGTAACCTCTTTTTTGTTTTTTTTTTTTGAGACAGAGTCTCACTCCATCACCCAGGCTGGAGTGCAGTGGTGTGATCTTGGCTCACTGCAACCTCTGCCTCCCAAGTGCAAGTGATTCTTGTGCTTCAGCCTCCTGAGCAGCTGGAATTATGAGTGTGCACCACCATGCCTGGCTAATTTTTGTATTTTTAGTAGAGAAAAGGTTTTACCATGTTGGCCAGGCTGGTCTTGAACTCCTGACCTCAAGTGATCTACCTGCCTCAGCCTCCCAAAGTGCTAGAATTACAGATGTGAGCCACCATGCCTGGCCTTCCTCTTTTAAGCCCCATTCTTACTCTGGATGTGCCTTCCCTCCACTGCCTCCACTGTTTGGTTTCAGCCATACACTGTGTGAAGCTTTTCCCTAGCTCATTATTCCCTCAAAATGAGCTGTTCTTTGGGTCATTCCTTTAGGATTTTCCTTTCTCTTTAATGTTATTAATAATTAAGGTTAAATAATTAAGGTAAATAACAATTTCTCTAGGCATAGTGGCTTGTGCCTGTAATCCCAGCTACTTAGGAGGCTGAGGCGGGAAGATCACTTGAGCCCAAGAGTTCCAGGCTGCAGTGAGCTATGATTGCGCCACTGCATTTCAGCCTGGGTGATAAGAGTGAGACCTCATCTCTAAAAAAATAAATAAGTAACACTTTTTACATGGCAGGCACTGTTCTGAGGGCTTGACAAAGTTTTACTCATTTATCTTCATAGCTTCCCCATGTGGTAAACACCTTACCATTAGTGTCTCCATTTTACAGATAAGAAATTGAGGCATACAAAAGTCCAGTCATGGCCTCAAAGCACATAGAATTAGAAAGTAGTGGAGTGTGGATTTAACTCAGGTAGGTGGCCCCTAGACTCCAGGCTGTTCCCCTGCTTTCCTCTACTTCATAGCAATGGGTTAAATGGACAAATGCATCTATACTGTCATTAATTTATTATCTGGTACTTACATTAGTTTATTATTCATTTAGATAACATATGGCTATAATTCATCAAATGCGTAGAGGGCCCACAGGATATGAATCTAGTCACAACATTTTGCCTTATGACAAACCACAGAGGAGGCAATTTGAAGATGATATTTCTTTTCATGCCTCTTTGTTTACAAACACTATAATTTCACGGAACAACAAAGAATTAGCAAAGTCAAAATTTGAAACAATGTATTTGTTAAAAATAGTGAAGGGTAGGTGCAGTGGCTCACACCTGTAATCCCAACACTTTGGGAGGCTGAAGCACAAGAAGCACTTGAAGCCAGGAGTTCAAGACCAGCTGGGCAACAAGGCGAGATCCTGTCTCAAAAAAAAAAAAAAAAAAAAAAAAGCCAGATGTGGTGGTGTGGCCTGTAATACCGGCTACTTGGAAAGCTGAGGTGGGAGAATTGCTTGGGCCCAGGATTTGGAGGCTACAGGAAGCTATGATTGGGACGCTGCACTCCAGCAGAGTCTCCAGCGAGACTCTGTCTCCAAAAACAAAACAAAACGGAACCTTTTCCTTTTACATTGTATACTCCACGCAGGAAGCATATAAATCAGGCCAGGCGTGGTGGCTCACGCCTGTAATCCCAGCACTTTGGGAGGCCGAGGAGGGTGGATCATGAGGTCAGGAGTTCAAGACCAGCCTGGTCAATATGGTAAAACCCCATCTCTACTAATAATACAAAAATTAGCAGGGCGTGGTAGCATATGCCTGTAGTCCCAGCTATTCAGGAGGCTAAGGCAGGAGAATAGAGGTGGAGTTTGCAGTGAGCTGAGATCATGCCACTGCACTCCAGCCTGGGCGACAGAGCAAGACTCTGTCTGCCCAAAAAAAAAAAAAAGGAAGCATACAAATCAGATGGCTGTTGATGGAAACCCAAATATCATTTGGGAGATTTCCTGCCCTTAAAGTTTAGGAAACTTGGTTTGAATCCCACTTCCCAAGCCTGAGCCATTCCAGTCCCTATTCAGGATCTTGGAATCCACTTTCTTAGGCTTGTTTGGATCCTGGCCCTGGTGGTCACAAGGCGACTGCAGTTCTGTGATCCTTGCATCATGTACGTTATATACGGAGCTACATCTCCTTATAGTTCCTGAAAAAAGCTCATTGAGACCAAGCATGTGACCATTTTCCATTTTTACTAAAACCATTAAGACATAGAGGAGGGGGTCACATTACAGAATAGGCAGCCATCTGCCATCTCATGGGGCCCCAGCTAGTTCTTCATGTTACTGTATTTCAAAAGCCCTTATGTTCTCTGTACATGAAGCTTTCAGTGAGCAGTCCCCCAGCTCTGGCTGCTTCTTCCAAAAAGAATAGTCCCACCAGACTCTCTGTTACTCTAGCTTTCAAGTCATCCCTTCTCCTAGAATTCTAGAATGCATCCGAATTTCTCTATCTTGTTTTAGTAAAACATATTAAGAAAATGGTGAGCTCAGTAAGTTGATCACCATTCCCCCATAAGAAAATCTACTTAGAGATAAGCTTCTGGAATGAATAAAATAGTTAAGCAAAATCAACAGATATAAGATCAATATACAAACATCAATAGCATGTTGGTTGCACCAGCAATCAACAAGTATAAGTATGTAATGTTTGCAAAGATGCCATTTAGCCTAGGCGCAAAACATACAGAACACCTAGTGATGAGTCTAACAGAATTGTCTAATAGTACAACCTAATTATTCCTATCGGAGGAAAGTAGATTAAATAAACTGCGGTTTATTCATACAGTAGAATTCTAGATAGCAATTAAAATGAATGATTTATGATTCACCTATATATCCATATGGCTCAGTCTTGAAAATACAGAGTGAAAAAGGCAATTTATAAAATGCACATACAGTGTATTCTACATGTGAAAATTAAAAACATGCAAAACAATTGAACGTATAAAGCTGTATCTGCATGATAATGAAATTCATCTATTTTTAAGATAAAGATTATCTCCAAGGAAGAAGGGATTGGAAAAGAATGGGAGAAGAGTGAGCTTTCTTTAAAAAATTTTAAGAGGTGGCACACTAGTACCCTCAATTAAAAAAAAAAATTAAGAGGAAAAATTTTCTATGGTGATAGTACATTTACTTTGTATAATGTGTACATTAATATATTAATAGGTATATATTACCTTATTTTTAGTACTTGTATATGAGAAATATTTTATAATTAAAAATTGAGGCGGGATTCGGTGGCTCACCACTATAATCCCAGCACTTTGGGAGGCTGAGGGGTGGATAGCTTGAGCTCAGGAGTTCTAGACCAGCCTGGGCAACATGGTAAAACCCTGTCTATAGTAAAAATGCATAAATTGGCCGGGCATGGTGGGTGCCTGCCTATAGTCCCAGCTACTCAAGAGGCTGAGGTGGGAGGATGGCTTGAGCTCAGGAGGCAGAGGTCGTAGTGAGCCAAGACTGCGTCACAGCACGCTGGCCTGGGCAAGAAGAAGACCCCGTCTCAAAAAATAAATACATAAAATAAAAATTGGAATGGAAATTTTATATGGGTTCAAGAAGGATTTCAATGAGATAACTCAAGAAAGGATAACCAAATATAAAATAAGAAACTCCACTCCTTGGTTGAAATTTTACCACACAGAAAGATCAGGTTAGACACATCATAATTTGCCTTTGAGAGGTTTTAAGGTAATTATGAGGCAGAGCACGCTATTTAACACTCTTGCCTCTTCTTTCTAGTAGCTGAACTAATAAGTCCCTTCCAGCTCTAGTGTTTTATGAGATACTAGAACTCTAAGCACTTTGTGAGAGCCTAGAACTCAGATTAGCTTGCCAGGGGTGCCCTGCCCCTGGCAAAAGTTAAAGGCAGTTTATTTCTGTCAGAGATAATTAAGCTGAGAGGGCTCAGAATGCAGGACAATTTTAAGGAGGTAATAGAGATCTAGAGTTGGCAGATCTAGGAACCAGCTGGAGCAGTGAGAGGAGGGATGCCATGAATGTCATTGCTGCTGATAACGCAATGACTGTTCTGCCTTCCTCGATAATAGCAATGTTCAGGGAATAAGTGTATGTACCTTGTTCTTAAGTGTTGGGCTATTTTGAATTCTACTTTAATATTTATCTCATTGCCTAGTAAAATTAGATAATTAAAATATATACTATAAATTCAATGTTACATTTTTGAATGAATTATTGTAACGGTATTATGGTTTTTTTTTTTTTAAAGGAAAAGAGTCCTTTTTTGTTGTTTTTGAGACATTGTCTCACTTTGTCACCCAGGCTACAGTGCAGTGGTGCAATCTCGGCTCACTACAACCTCCGCCTCTCAGGTTTAAGCAATTCTCCTGTCTCAGCCTCCCAGGTAGCTGGGACTACAGGCGTGTGCCACCATGCCAGGCTAATTTTTTGTATTTTTAATATAGATGGGGTTTTACCATATTGGCCAGGCTGGTCTCAATCTCCTGACCTTGTGATCTACCCGCCGCAGCCTCCCAAAGTGCTTGGATTACACGCATGAGCCACTGTGCCAGGCCAGAGTCCTTATTTTTTAAAGATATGCATTGTAATATTTATAGATGAAATAATATGTCTTGAATTTGCTTTAAAATAATTCAGAGATGGAGGAAGACAGAGGAAGGCAAACTAAAGATTCGCCATGTGCTGATAACTACCGAAGCCGAATGATGGGTATGTGGGGTTTATTATATCACCCTCTGTACTTTTACGTTTGAAATTTTCCATAATAAAAAAGGTAGAAGAAAATAATAGTAAAATAAAATGCTTCAACATTAGCTCCTTTTCTCAGTTATCCCTGAGCGCAGAAATCCCACCCACTCTGACTCCAAGTCCCATTGCTTGCCGGGGGCATTTCCCTCATCTGTTTGCATGCCATCTGGTATGAACTGATTTGCTTGCTATACAGTGACAAACTTTTAAACCAAGGTTGATGCTGATTTCTTCAAGATAGAATTCTGAGAAGTTTTCAAAGGAAATTGGAATTTTCCATTCTTTTGGGAATGGAAATTATCACAGCCCCCCCATACGGAACAGACCAATAAAGCATTTCTTATAAAAAAACTGATTATCTGTCTATATATTTTTTTGAGATAGAGTCTCGGTCTGTCGTTCAGGCTGGAGTGCAGTGGTGCTATCTGGGCTCACTGCAACCTCCACCTCTCGGGTTCAAGCAGTTCTTCTGCCTCAGCCTCCTCAGTGGTTGGGATTACAAGTGCATACCACCACAGCCAGTTAATTTTTTTGTATTTTTAGTAGAGATGGGGCTTCACCACGCTGGCTAGGTTGGTCTTGAATTCCTGATCTCAGATGATCCACCTGCCTCGGCCTCCCAACCTGCTGGGATTACAGGTGTGAGCCACCATGCCTGGCCTGAACTTATGTTTGCTAAGCATCTACAGTAGGCCAGGTACTATTTTAGTATACTATTTTTTATATAATAAAAATTGAATTAATTAGAAATAGATATTATCTCCCTCTTAGGAGGAAGTTCACAGAAGGATAAATCCAAAGCTCATATTCTTTCTGTTGTGCAACTGTGTTCTGCATTCAGTGATACGAATGTCCACCTGGAGGCTTGTTAGAGATGAAGAACCTCAGGGCCCATTCCAGTCCAACTAAATCAGAATCCGCATTTTTTTTTTTGAGACAGAGTTTCGCTCTTGTTACCCAGGTTGGAGTGCAGTGGCGCGATCTTGGCTCACTGCAACCTTTGCCTCCAGGCTTCAAGTGGTTCTCCTGCCTCAGCCTCCCAACTAGCTAGGACTACAGGCGCTCCACCACGCCCAGCTAATTTTTGTATTTTTAGTAGAGACAGGGTTTCACCATGTTGACCAGGATGAGCTCGATCTCTTGACCTTGTGATCCACCCGCCTCGGCCTCCCAAAGTGCTGGGATTATAGGAGTGAGCCACTGCACCCGGCCTGCATTTTTTTTTTAAAAGACAGTCTTGTTCTGTCTTAAAAAAGCTGGGTGCAGTGGCAGGATCTTGGCTCACTGCAACCACTCTCCACCTCCCAGGTTCAAGTAATTCTTCTGCCTCAGTCTCCTGAGTAGCTTTGACTACAGGTGTGTGCCACTATGCTGGGCTAATTTTTGTATTTTAGTAGAGATAGGATTTTGCTATATTGGCCAGGCTGGTCTTGAACTCCTGGCCTCAAGTGATCCACCCAGCTCAGCCTCCCAAAGGGCTGGGATTACAGGCATGAGCCACCGAACCCGGCCAGAATTTGCATTTTAATGGGGTTCCCAGGTATCTGTGTGCACATTTAAACCATTTATAACTGAGAAACTGTGCAGTACAAAGTAGCCTTATAAGTTTATCTCAAATAAAAATAATAAACATTTCCGCTAACATTTATTGAGTCCCCACTATGTGTCAGATTTGTGTGGTTGTTTGTTTATTCCTCAAAAGAACCCTATTAGAGTTGAGGAAACCAGCTTTAGCATTTAAGCAACTCCAGTGACACAGAGCTAGTAAGTGGCAAGAATCTAAACTGAAGTCACCTTTGTCTGATTCTGGAGCATGGACTGTATAACCCATTACCCTTACTACAAATATTAAATCCAAACATTCTGTTTCATCTAAATAATGCAAATTAACTGCCATGTTCCTCAATTTAACATTATGTCTTAGAATCTTCTTCAATATCTTCAAATAAACAACTTTTTAATATTGTATGGTGTAAAAGAATGGATTCACTTTACTTATAAAAAAATTCCCACTGCGCAACTCTTTCATCCTCTTCCCCATGTGAGGAAAAAAGAAACATGCGTAATGTTTTGGTTGGTGGAGAGTATCATAGACTATAATTCGAGGCTTACTTTTAGTAAGAGCAACAAGAAGTCATAATTAGCTCTAGACTAAAGTAGACTAAATTGGTATGAATATGAAATCACCTACAGCTACAAAAGATAGCACATTTCTAAAAATACTAGAGAATTATAATTTTTTTTCCATTTTGCCTAACGCAGAGCCTCCAAAAAGAAAAACTTAATTACCTTTGTGATCTAGTGTTGACAGATCTCAATCTATAAAATTAGTTATTAAATATCTTCTCCTTTAGGAAGCAAAGAGGGTGGTAGAGTGTAACACTGGAAATCTAAGAACTAAGTGGTATTAAAATCCCTGTCTCAAATAAAGGTAATGGACTTGAACTTCAGAGTATTTGATTACAAGAAAATTAGATCCTCCAAAAAAAAAAAAAAAAAAAAAAAAATTAGTCAGTGGACCTTTTTCTTTCCTCTTTTCACTGACAAAGAATAGATTAAATAATGACAACTAAGCACCCTAAAAATCCTAACTGTTCAGTATTGAAAAATGTGTAAGCAGATGATTGAAACCCTTAGATGAAGAATGCTTCTAGCCTAAAAGATAAGTCTCTGTTTTCCCTGTGCATCTCACTTACTGTCCACTCAAGCTGTTGTGAATATGAGTTGATTTTATAGGTTACTATCCTTCCATTCATCACCCATTTTCCAAGAATAAATATGATATTGTGGTGAGGAGCTCAGTCTGAAATGAAAGGCAATTCCACTATTACCTTATCCTAGAATTAAAAAAAAAAAAAATTCAGAGAGGGTTATTTCTCAATGATACATTTCTAAGCCATGAAAAACAATTTATTGCCCAGGCATGGTGAGTCACACCTGTAATCCTAGGTGTGACTTTGGGAGGCTGAGGTGGGTGTATCGCCTGAGGTCAGGAGCTCAAGACCAACCTGGCTAACATGGCAAAACCCTGTCTCTACTAAAAACACAAAAAAATTAGCTAGGTATGGTGGTGCAGGCCTATAATCCCAGTTACTCAGGAGGCTAAGGCAGGAGAATCGCCTGAACTGGGAGGTGGAGGTTGCAATGAGCTGAGATTGAGCCATTGCACTCCAGCCTGGATGGCAAGAGCGACACTCCATCTTAAAACAAAGAAAGATTCCTTTGTAAAATTTAGTCCTAAAATTTATTTGTGTGTGCACACACACTTTTTTTTTTTTTTTTTTAAGAAAGCAGGGATTTCACATTAGATGTAAAAATAAAGGGTTTTGTTTGTTTTTGAGGTGGAGTCTCGCTTTGTCGCCCAGGCTGGAATGCAGTGGTTTGATCTTGGCTCACTGCAGCCTCCGCCTCCCGGACTCAAGCGATTCTCCTGCCTCAGCCTCCCAAGTAGCTGGGATTACAGGCATGCACCACCACATATGGCTAATTTTTATATTGTTTGTAGAGATGGGGGTTTCACAATGTTGGCCAGGCTGGTCTTGAACTCCTGGCCACAAGTGATTTGCCCTCTTCCGCCTCCCAAAGTGCTGGGATTACAGGCGAAAGCCACTGCGTCTGGCCCTTTCTGGGGTTTTCTAAGAAAAAAAAAAAACCCACCAAGACAGCCTATTTCTACTTTCTTTTAGGTATTTCTCCATCTCTTTGTTTGTGCTAAGATATGACGTTCTGTGAAGGTTCACTTAATAAAAATCCCTATGTGAGAAGTAAGAGAAAAGTTAGGTCTGTAATTAGAGGGGCCAGTGACTGCAAAATGAATTAGATACCCATCATTTCATTCATTCTAAGGAGGTACTTAGAATGAGATAAACATGACTCAAAGGAAAGCAAATATAAGCAACCGTGGGTGTCTGCTCTGTCCAGCTGGATCCCTGGTTGGGTCTGCTGGGAGAGATGGCAAGCAAGGACTCTGCCAATTCTAGCATCACCAGTTTGTCTCAAATGTCAGGAATGTTACAAAAAAAAAAAAAAAAAGATTCATATATTGTGGAGAGGAGAGGCCTATGTAAACTCTGAAGTCCTTAGCCGTCCTTTTCAATACTATCATTTGAGTTGTTTATAGAGTCAAACTTTAAGAGTCCACTCATCTTGCTTACTTCCTTTTCCTTTTGATTTTGGCTTTTTAGCCAGCATTTGTATCAGCTGTGACTGCCAGCATTTGGCGCCATGGGTGAAGCAGGTTTTATCTGAAAACCTGCTGGTGGCAGCCTGTGGAACTGATACAATAGGAGGCAGCCCACGTGGTAGCTGTCTTGTTCTGGTTCCCAAACACAGAAGGAGGCAACCCCAAAAGAAAGAAGTGGTTCTGTAGCTCCCACCTCGAGACCTACAGAAAGCTCCCCACCCAGTCAAACTAGTTTTCTGCAGAGCTCTTGTGTCTGTCCAGTGATCACTTTTCTTTAGATAGAGAAGTACCCAGTGGAACCTCGAGAAAGCTGTTGAGTTTGCAGAGGACGCTGGTCGACAGAGAGACAGGAGAGGAGAGAAACAAGCAGAGAGGAGGAGCTGTCTCTCTTTTGGCTAGTGTTCTGTTTCCCATTTACAGGCCCTGAGGCTCAGCTGAATTAGAAGCCAAACCAAAAGGCAGAGCCATCTGGGATATACCCAGGGAATCCCAGTAGGACCTGAGCACTTCCCAGATATAACATGGTAGTATTATTGATGAGCCTAAGGAAGCCAAGGGCCTTCAGGGAAACATAAATCTCTATTTATATAACTTGGTAAAATAGGAAAGGAGTGGGGTGTGTAACATACTTTTAAATGATGTATATTTTTAAAATGGTTAAGGCTGGGTGCGATGGCTCATGTCTGTAATCCCAGTGCTTTGAGAGGCTGAGGCAGGAAGCTGGCTTGAGCCCAG
>PVKV010038925.1:0-13489 GCA_004027835.1 Alouatta palliata | reverse complement strand
ACCTCGCAGCTCAGCGTGGCGCTGGCCCCCGCCTCGGCCTGCACCTCCCTGCGTGCCGGCTGCTCCTTGGCAAACACCGCCTTGGGCTCTGGGGAAGACACAGGTGCACGGGGTGACCTCCACCATCTAGGTCAGGAAGGCAGCACTGGAAGGGAGGCGGGAGGGACGGAACCCTGCCCAGGCTCAGGCTCTGCCCTGGCGTGTGGTCGGGAGAAGCCCTGCCACCTCCCAGCACAAGGAACACAGTTTCTCCATCCATTCTGCACGCGGCCATGGGCTGTCACCCCAGGCAGGGCCGCCATGACACATCCTCCAGGGCAGGGACTGCGGTCCTGACGCCGGCACAGCTCCCCTCATGGATGTGCCGGGGTCTCCCCACAGGACTGTGCAGGGCGCGTCCTCACCCCAGGGCCCCAGAGTCTCAGGCTCCCGCTCCTGCCACTCTCAGGAGGGTCAGCTCTGGCCTCTGTGGGGAAGGCCTGGGCCTCCCGCGGCTTCCTGTGGCCCTGCTGGGAGGACTGTCAAGCTGGGTGCCTTCTGATGGTTTGGGATGGAGTCTTTGCTCTTCTGTGGTGTCACTGTTAAAGTGTTGTGCCCAGTTTTTTTTTTTTTTTTTAGATACAGGGTGTCGCTCTGTCGCCCATGCTGGAGGGCACTGGCATGATCGTAGCCCATTGCAGGCTCAGTCCTTAGCCTCAACACATCCTCCCGCCTCGGCCTCCCGAGGAGCTGGGACGACAGGCATGCACTACCATGCCTACCTCTTCTCTTTTTTATTTTTTAGAGGCAGGGTCTCACTATGTTGCCCAGACTGGTCTCAAATTCCAGGGTTCAAGCAATCCTCCTGCCTTGGCCTCCCAAAGCACTGGGGTTACAGGCATGAGCCACCACACCCAACTCCAATTTTCAATAGCACTGTCTTTTACATATTTAGTTTTAGGAACTTCATATAATTAAATGCTATGTATGTTACAAACATCTTCTCCATCTCTGTGCCTTGCCCTTTCACTCCTGCATGAGGGTCTTCTGACGAAATAAAGTGATCAGTTTTATTTCAGGCAAATGTATCATTCATCTTGTGTGGCTAGTGCATTCATGTTCTGTTCAGGACATCTTCCGTTACCCAGAAGTCATTGACCGATCTGTTATCTGGTAACAGCTGTTCTACCCACACATTGAGCTGATTTCTTGCCTGGGGAGGTAGACACTCAGTATTTTTATTTTTGCAAACAATCGTCTTAGCACCATTTGTGAAAAGGTCACCCTTCCGCTACACCTCCTCTTTGCACCAGGGTGAAAAACAAAGGGAGGAGGAATCTGGTTCCATCAAAGCAGTTTTGAGCTCAGTATTCAATTATTCTGGTCTGTTCATCTCCTCCTGCCTTTGGGCCCAGGTGTCTGAATCGCCACTCTGCTGTCTGGTAGAGCAAAGGCCCTCACGCTGCATTCTTCAAGGGCAGCTTGGCTCTGCTTGGCCTTTGCTGTGCACCTGTCAGGACCCTCCCACCCAACAGAACTACGGCTGACCGGGATGTACACTTCCACGTCTTCCACAGCTTTTTACCCTCTCTCAACAATGTTTCATAATTTTTCCCCAAACCATCTAAAGATCTTTTATTAGGCTGGCAATTGGTAACTACGAGACTCTGAACGGTACTGGAAATCTCTTAAAACGTTATTTTCCATCTGCTTGTTTCTGGTACACAAATCTAGAAGTTTTTTCTGGACATTGATTTTTTTAATGTGGTAACCATTCCCAAATCTCTTACTAATAATTAGGCTTTTTTGGCCTTTCTAAATTAATAACTGTATCATCTGTGAGGTGCATGTTCTACTTTCCAAGTTTCACACCTTGCACTTCCTTTTTCTCCTCTCTGTGCTCTGTACAATGTTGGAAGAAGTTGGAAGAAGTGGTGATGGACGGCATCCTTCTCCAGTTTCCAGTCTCAAAGGTGACACTTTCAGGGTTTCATGTTTGTATAATGTTAGCTTATTTTCTCTACAGTATCACTTGTGAAATTAAGGAAAAATGTTTTTATTTAGAGTTTGTTAAGAATTGTATGACATGAATTGACATTAAATTTTTCCAAAATTTTTTCATATTTATGATGTATTTTATCAAATGCTTTTAGACTCCATATTGAGGCAATCACACATTTGTTTTTCTTTCAATATGTTAATGTCACATTTTGTAGTGATTTTCTAATGTTTCTCATGTTAAACCAGCCTTGCATTCCTGGACTATGACTTTTATAATTGTGTGTTATCCTCTTGATAAATTGGTGAATTCAGGGTGCTAATATTTAGTTTAAGATATGAGCCTTGATATTGATAAGAGATTGGCCCATTTTAATTCCTCATATTCACCCTGTCAGAGCTTGGTATTGATATTTGCCTACATAAAATGAGACAGAACACTGACATCCTTTCTCAGCACTCTAGAGGAACATCTATGAATGTGGAATAATTTCTTTCCAGAACATTTGGTACAGTTTACAGCAGAGCACTGGGTAGATATTATTCTATGAGAATATTATTTGTTGCATTTCTACAAAAGATCAGATAAGACTGTTAAACTTCCCTATTTCTACTTTTGATACAGTTTTTTGAAGAAACCAATTTGCCAAAACTTTTCAAATTTACTTGCATAAATAATAGGGCCAGGCATGGTGGCTCACCCCTGTAATCCCACCACTTTGGGAGGCTGAGGCAGGCGGATCAACTGAGGTCAGGATCCTGAGACCAGCCTGGCCAATATAATGAAACCCCATCTCTACTAAAAATGCAAAAAAATTAGCCAGGTGTGGTGGTGTGCACCTGTAGTCCCAGCTACTCAGGAGGCTGAGGCAGGAGAATTGCTCAAACCCAGGAGGCAGAGGTTGCAGTGATCCAAGATCACACACTGCACTCCAGCCTGGGTGACAGAGTGAGACTCCATTTCAAAATAACAATAATAATGACATGTTCTCATATAAGAACATTTGAAATACCTACAAAGTGGGATTTTTGGCATCTATACACCCACCCCAAACTTCTAGCTGCTGATGTGACACCAGTGTTAAGCCAGTACCTATGACAAGTGTGTGACTGCACCCCATCTCCATCCGACAAAAGGAACGCAGAGCTGGTTCTCAGACTTCTTTATCAACCAGCCATGAGTTATGAGACAACAGTATGAAGCGCAGCCCGCTTCACCTGCCAGCGGCTGCTGTATGGTAACTGTATAGTAATTCATCCTTAAAACGTGTGCTGACGTAGCTTGATCTGTTTATTCCTCTTCAGTTTTAAATACACGAAATTAAACTAAGGGAAGTCCAGTCACAGAATGTACTGACGTAAGAGCAAATAAAAATAACATATGCTTTCAGAAGAGAGCCTCAAACCTCACAGTGGCGCACTGCAGCACAGATCCACCAATCCCCAGCTCGGTATTTACTCTGCAGGCAGTGCAATAAATAGAGGCTGGGCACGATGGCTCATGCCTGCAATCCCAGCACTTTGGGAGGCTGAGGCGGGCGGATCACTTGAAGCCAGAAGTTTGAGACCAGCATGCCCAACATGGTGAAACCCCATCTCTACTGAAAATGCAAAAATTAGCCAAGTGTGGTGGCAGGTGCCTGTAATCTCAGTTACTCAGGAGCTCAGGCAGGAGAATCGCTTGAACCCAGGAGGCAAAGGTTTCAGTGAGCTGAGATTATGCCACTGCACTCCAGCCTGGGTGACAGACTGTCTCAAAAACAAAACAAAAAAACACAGGATATCGATTTGGCCACATGCAGATGCACAGAGACCTTTTATGCCCATAAGAAATTTGAGAAGAGGGTCCCTGAACACCTAAAACTTGGATAATCCGAAGTTCAATCATGGGATAATTCCAAGAATGATTGTGTGGCTGAAATTTGCCCTTATCCTGCTTCAATGGAATTCGACCATCTCCATAAGGAGAGCCCTCGGGTTGGGCTGGCGAGGCTGGGTGCAAGTTATCGGATGGCCTCAGGTGAGAGGCATCTGTCTGCTTCAGCCCCCTGTAGCAGCCCCCTCAGTTCCACTCAGCCAAAGGGCTGGATGCCTACGAGCACCTGTGGGTTCTCACCATGGGCTGGGAATTTGTAAACAGCATTACTGTCTGGAAACACAACTCACGGTGTCTCTTGTACACATTCGTCCCATCCAGCCAACCCTGGCCCAGCCATGGGCAGGAAAATGGCAGGTAGAATTATGAAAGAGTTCCAGAGATGAACTCCAGTGGAGAGAGTATTGGGATCTATCAGCCAATCTCATCGTCACCTCCATACAAGGTCACTCAGCATCCCCAAAGCACTGACCTGCCACGTGCACGTGGAAGGAGACCCTCTGTCCCCCGGCCTCGCAGCTGTACTCCCCAGCGTCCTCCTGGCCCGCCTCCTGCACCACCAGCCTCCGCGTGCAGCCCGCGGCTTCCACGTGCACTTTCGAGCCGGAGCTCAGCTTCTTCCCGTCCTTGTACCATGTCACCTCCGTCTGGGCCTGGGCCACCTCACAGCTCAGTGTGGCGCTGGCCCCCGCCTCAGCCTGCACCTCCCTGCGTGCTGGCTGCTCCTTGGCAAACACCGCCTTGGGCTCTGGAGAAGACAGGGTTGCACAGGGTGACCTCCACCATCTAGGTCAGGAAGGCAGCACTGGGGAAAGAAGGCCTAGAAGGGGAGGTGCAAGGGACAGATGCTGTCCAGGCTCTGCGCCACCTCCCAGCACAAGGAACAGTTTCTCCATCCATTCTGCATGGAGGATCTGTCACACCCCCAGGGCGCCCTGCAGAATGGTGGCAGGTTCCAGTGGTCCCTGCTGCATGGGAGGCTGGTCTCGAACACCTGAACTCAAGTGATCCTTCTGTCTCAGCCTCTCAAAGAGCTGGGATTACAGGCCTGAGACACCGAGCCCATCCTGATGCTAAATGTTGTCAAACAGCTATCCAGAATTTGTGACGTTAAATTTTATCAAACTTTTCCTCTGCATTTATTGAGATAATCTCATTGTTTTTCTTTTTCAATATATTGATGTTACACATGATATTTTCTGATGTTTTGAATATTAAACCAATGTTGCATTTCTAAACTATGCCTTTTATCACAGTGCACTTTCCCTTCGACATACTGCTCATACCACTTTGGAAATATATTGTGGGCCGGGCACGGCGGCTCACGCCTGCAATCCCAGCACTTTGGGAGGCTGAGGTGGGCAGATCATGAGGTCAAGAGATCGAGACCATTCTGGCCAACATGGTGAAACCCCACCTCTACTAAAAATACAAAAATTAGCCGGGCGCGGTGGCGCATGCCTGTAGTCCCAACTACTCAGGAGGCGGAGGCAGGAGAATCACTTGAACCTGGGAGGCAGAGGTTGCAGTGAGCTGAGATCGTGCCACTGCACTCCAGCCTGGTGACAGAGCAAGACTCCATCTCAAAAAGAAAATATTTTGTTGAAGTATTGGCCTGGATATCCATAATGATTGGCCTGTAATTTCAAATCCTTATACTGTTCTTGTCACAGTTGGTGTCTATGTTATGCTATCTATCCACATAAAACAGGTTCAAGAGTGTATCTTCTCATTCTGTTCTCTGGAAGGATCTCTAAGAACATGAAACAATTTGCTTTGAGAATATTTGGGATAATTTATCAGTAGATCTACTGGCCTTAGACCTTTCATAAAAATATTTTTTATCACTGGTTCCACTTAATTAAAAACTATAGGACTATCCGAGTTATCTGTTTCTTCTTGTGTAACTTTTTCACATAGTTTTCTCTAAGAAATTGGTAATTCTCCAAAACTTAGAAAACTTATTACCATTAAATAACTCATCATACTCTCTTAACACAATATTTTAGAAAGATACATAGTGGGCCTTTTAATGATTTTATACAGATAGAATGCCAAGCTGACATGTGTTGGCATTTGGGAATCAATGTAGTACCACAACCTTTTTCTCTCTGATTCCTGGTTTTTTTGTTTTTGTTTTGTTTTGTTTTTTTCCCAGAAATAGGGTCTCACTGTTGCCGACACTGGAGTGCAGTGGTGTGATGATCATGGCTCACTGCAGCCTGGAACTCCTGGGCTCAAGTAACCCTCCTGCCTTGGCCTCCCAAAGTGCTGGGAATACAACAGGCATGAGCCACTATGTCCAGCCCAGACTCTTTTAAACATATATATACATGGTGTGCTCAGAGAGCTTAAGCTCATTCTTCCTTTCCACTGCTAAATTCATCAATCAGACTCCAAAAAGGAATTCTGACTCAGAGGCTGTAACTGGAGACAAAAGGAAAGCCAGATCTGCCTCAAGAGGAGCACTTGAAACCTTGCAGATGTACCCCAGGAGCACAGTCAGCAGTTCTCTCGGCTGCAATTTTTTAACCTTGCAGATGTACCCCAGGAGCACAGTCAGCAGCTCTCTCGGCTGCAATTTTTTTGCACAGACACTGCAAGAAAACACGGACAGAGATTTTGCCACATATGGGTGCAGAGTGAGCTTCTAAAGCTTCTACATTCAAGAAAAAGAAGGAAAGAGGCTTCTTCGACACCAAAAATTTTGACTCCCCAAAATTCTCTGGAGAGAATTCCAGCTGGGACTGCACAGCTGGAATTTCCTCTTACGTAATTCATATGAATTCAAATATCTCTCACGGGTGAGAAGCCCCATGTGGTGCTGAAGGGAGGCAGGTGGGAGCTACCAGATAGAAAGGACATCCCCACATTCCCAGGGGTGGTGCCTGGTCCACCTCAGACCACAGGGCCAGATAGCACCAGGGGCCTGGACACCAAAAAGCACGGGGTTTTTGGGGCAGGGCTCAGTGCGATGAGGCTGCACTGCATGGGAATGCCACTCCAGGTGCACCACAGGCCTGGCCCTCCCCACACCCTCGCATCCAAGCCTGGCACAGCCACGGGCATAAAACTGAGAGGTGAGGGCATGGAGAAGTGGAGAGGTGGAGTCTCATGGAAAGGGCACTGGGGGATGGAAAAGGCACTGGGGGCCGTGGGGTCATCCACCAGTCTCATCACACCTCTACACAAGGTCACTCAGCGTCCCCAAGGCACTGACCTGCCACCTGCAGGAGGAAGGAGAGCCACTGGCCCCCGGCATCACAGTTGTACTCCCCGGCATCTGCCTGGCCCGCCTGCTGCACCACCAGCCTCCGTGTGCAGCCTGCAGCCTCCACACGCACTTTCGAGCTGGAGCTCAGCTTCTTCCCGTCCTTGTACCACGTCACCTCCGTCTGGGCCTGGGCCACCTCACAGCTCAGTGTGGCGCTGGCCCCCGCCTCGGCCTGCACCTCCCTGTGTGCTGGCTGCTCCTTGGCAAACACCGCCTTGGGCTCTGAGGATGGACAAGGAAGGACACACGAGATCAAACATACGCCCTAGGTCAAGAAGACCACCAGAGGGTAGGAGGGCCTGGACAAGGAAGTAGAAACAGAACCTTCCTCAGGCTCTGCACTGCTGTGTGGCCAGGACAAGCTCTGCTGCCTCCCAGCACAAGAATCACAGTTTCTCCATCCACTGTGCACAGAGCCATGGGCTATCCCAAGCAGGGCGGCTGAGACAGAAACTCTGTGCACAAGCTCCTCCAGGGCAGGGACTGCGGTCCTGATGCCTGCACAGCTACCCTCATGGATATGCCATAGTTCTAAAGCCAAACCAGCCCTAATTTATCAAATTCAGAAAGAACATTTCTATAAAGTTTGTTAAGAATCTTATGAAATGAGTGGATGCTAAATTTTCTCAAATGTATCCTCTGGATTTTATCAAATACTTTTATCTGCATTTATCAATTACATCATTTTTCATTCAATCTGTCAAGCATATTATACTGAACTAATGCTTCTAAAGTCAAACCAGCCTTGCATTCTGGGACCAGGATCTTCAACAGGGTGCATTATCTTCTTCATATATATTGCTGAATTACATTTGCTAATACTTTGTTTATAATTGTGTTCTAGATATCTATAATGACAAATCCATACAGATTGGTCTACAATCTAATTCTTCCTACTTCCTTTGTCAGATTTTGGTATTAATGTTACCCTATCTATATAAAATGACAGCCTGGGCATGGTGGCTCACACTTGTAATCCCAGCACTGTGGGAGGCCGAGGCGGGTGGATAGCTTGAGCCCAGAAGTTTGAGACTAGCCCAGGCAACATGGCAAAACTCCGTCTCTACTGAAAAAAAAAATGCAAAAAAACAGCTGGTGCATGTGCTAGTTTTTGGTGGTCGTGCATGCCTGTAATCCCAGCTACTCGGGAGGCTGAGGTGGGAGAATCACTTGAACCCAGGAGGCAGAGGCTGCAGTGAGCTGAAATCATGCCACTGCAATCCAGCCTGGGCAACAGAGTGAGGACCTGTCTCAAAATATATATATACATACATAAAATGGCATACCGAGTCAATCTCCTTTTTCTGTTCTCTAGAACAATATCCATGAATATGGAATAACTGCTTTCCAGAATATCTGAAACAGTTTACTAGAAAATTATTGGGTTTTAAAGACTTTTTTATTACTGCCTCCATCTATTTAAAACTTATAGGACTATTTAAGTTTTCTGTATCCTCTTATGTGAGTTTTCATGTGGTTTACTAGGAATTAGCCAAATTGCCACAACTTTTTAAATATATCACTTAAAATGTTTTGTCATATTCTCCAAAAATAACTTCGCAAAAATATATGGTGAGATTTCTGTTACCTATACACATCCACATAACACTGATGCTGATATAATATCAAACTTATGTGTTAGCACCCAGAGATCACTACGGGACTTCAGCCCACCCCTATTTGGCATCAACACTCTCTTTAAAAAAAAAAAATCACCAGGAAATTTATTGTATTTCTCAGGCTTCCCTACATACCAGCCAAGGGAGCACAGACACATACAGCAGCAAACACACTGGACTCACTGGTAAGACATTTGCATTCAAGACGATGGGAAATAAATCTGACCACAATTCAGGGACCTGCTACCTCAGTAAAATTTCTAGGGATCCAGTGGTGTGGGGCCTGTCGAGATATTCCTTCTAAGGTAAAGAATAAGTTGCTGCATTTGGCCCCTCCTACAACCAGAAAAAGGCAGAAGGCCTATTGGGATTTTGGAGGCAACACATTCCTCATTTAGGTGTGTTACTCTGGACCATTTATGAAGTAACCCAAAAAGCTGTCAGTTTTGAGTGGGGTCCAGAACAGAAGAAGGCTCTGCACCAGGTCCAGGCTGCTGTGCAAGCTGCTCTGCCATGTGGGCCATATGACCCAGGTCCAGGCTGCTGTGCAAGCTGCTCTGCCACATGGGCCACATGACCCAGGTCCAGCCTGCTGTGCGAGCTGCTCTGCCACGTGGGCCACATGACCCAGCAGATCCAATGGTGCTTGAGTTATCAGTGGCAGATAGGGATGCTGTCTGGAGCCTTTGGCAGGCCCCCATAGGTGAATTAGAGTGGAGGCCTCGAGGATATTGGAGCAAGTCCCCACCATCTTCTGCAGATAACCACTCTCCTTTTGAGAGAGAGCTCTTGGCCTGTTACTGGGCTTTGGTGGAAACTGAACATTTGACTATGGGTCATCAAGTCACCATGCGACCTGAACTGCCTAACACGAACTGGGTGCTTTCTGACCCGTCTACCCGTAAAGTGGGTCATGCACAGCAGCGTTCCATCATCAGATGGAAGTGGTATATCTGTGATCAGGCTCAAGCAGGTCCTGAAGGCACAAGTAAGTTATAAGAGGAAGTGGCTCAAATGCCCATGGTCCCCACTCTTGCCACCCTGCCTTCTCTCCCCCAGCCTGCACCAACGGCCTCATGGGAAGTTCCCTGTGATCAGCTGACAGAGGAAGAGAAGACTAGGGCCTGGTTCACAGATGGTTCTGCAGGATATGCAGGCACCGCCCGAAAGTGGACCGCTGCAGCACTGCAGCCCTTTGGAAGAGCATACATCCCTGAAGGTCAGCAGTGAAGGGAAATCTTCCCAGTGGGCCGAACTTCAAGCACTGCACCTCGTCGTGCACTTTGCTTGGAAGGAGAAACGGCCAGATGTGTGATTACACACTGATTCATGGGCTGTAGCCAATGGTTTGGCTGGATGGTCAGGGACTTAGAAGAAGCATGATTGGAAAACTGGGGAAGAAGTACGTGGATGGATCTCTCTGAGTGATCAAAAACTGCGAAGATATGTGCATCTCACGTGAATGCTCACCAAAGGGTGACCTCAGCACAGGAGGATTTTAATAATCAAGTGGATAAGATGACTCGTTCTATGGACAGCACTCAGCCTCCTTCCCCGGCCACCCCGGTCATCACGCAATGGGCCCATGAACAAAGTGGCCATGGTGGCAGGTTTGGAGGTTATGCATGGGCCCAGCAACACAGACTTCCACTCACCAAGGCTGCCCTGACTACAGCCACTGCTGAGTGCCCAATTTGCCAGCTGCAGAGACCAACACTGAGCCCTGCATATGCCACCATTCCTCTGGGTGATCAGCCATCTACTTGATGGCAGGTTGATTATACTGGAGCTCTTCCATCATGGACAGGGCAGAGGTTTGTCCTCACCATTTAGACACTTACTCCGGATATGGGTTTGCCTATCCTGCACACAACACTTCAGCTAAGACTACCGTCCACGGACTCACAGAATGCCTTATCCACTGTCATGGTATTCCACACAGCGCTGCCTCTGACCAAGGCATTCTGTGGCTAAAGAAGTGTGGCAGTGGCTCATGCTCACGGAATTCCCTGGTCTTACCATGGTCCTATCACCCTGAGGCAGGTGGACTGACAGAACAGTGGAATGGCCTTTTGAAGTCACAATTTCAATGCCAACTAGGTGACACTACTTTGCAAGGCTGGGGCAAAGTCCTCCAGAGGCTGTGTATGCACTGAATCAGTGTCCAATATAGGAGACTGTTTCTCCCATAGCCAGGATTCACAGGTCTAGGAACTACTCACCATCACCCCTAGTGATCCACCAGCAAAGTTTTTGCTTCCTGGTCTCATGACACTACGTTCTGCTGGCCTAGAGGTCTTAGTTCGAGAGGGAGGAACACTGCAACCAGGACACACAACAACGATCCCATTAAACTGGAAGTTAAGATTGCCACTTGGACACTTCGGGCTCCTCCTACCTTTAAGTCAACAGGCTAAGAAAGGAGTTACGCTTTTGGCTGGGGTGACTGACCCGGACAATCAAGATGAAATCAGTCTACTACTCCACAATGGAAGTGAGGAGGAATATGCACAGAACACAGGAGATCCCTTAGGGCTTCTCTTAGTGTGACCACACCCTGCGATGAACGTCAATGGGAAACTACGACAGCCCAATCCAGGCAGGGCTACAATGGCCCAGACCCTTCAGAAATGAAGATGTGGGTCACTCCACCAGGAAAAAAACCGTGACCTGCTGAGGTGCTTGCTGAAGGCAAAGGGAATACAGAACAGGTAGTAGAAGGTTGTCATCAAAACCAGCTACGACCATGTGACCAGCGGCAGAACCAAGGATGTAACTAACTGTCATGAGTATTTACTCCTCCTTTTGTTAAAACCATGTTTGTGCATGTATACACTTGTACTAAAAAAAAAACTTCATTTTATTTCCTTTATCATGTGCTATAACATTTATTGAGTTAATATCAGCATTTAAGTGTTAACTTTATGTAATAGCATTTGAGTTGGGGATTGGTGCATTTCTGCTTGTACGAAGGACAGCTGTATTATGTTAGGTGTAATTATGACCTTATTACTGTCTTTATTTGAAGATTATGTACGATGTCCGGAGTTGGGTATGAGTTCAAGTTGACAAGGGGTGGCCTTGTGATGGGTAATACTGTCAACTTGATTGGGTTGAAGGCTGCCTGTATCGTTCCTGGGTGTGTCTGTGAGGGTACTGCCGAAGGAGATTCACATTTGAGTCAGTGGACTGCGAGAGGCAGACCCACCCTCAATCTGACTGGGCACCTTCTGACCTGCTGCCAGCACAGCTAGGATAAAAGCAGGCAGAGGAACATGGAAGGACCAGACTGGCTGACTCTTCCAGCCTCCATCTTTCTCCCACGCAGGATGCTTCCAGCCCTTGAACATTGGACTCCAGGTTCCTCAGCTTTGAGACTCTTGGACCTACACCAGTGGTTCGCCAGGGGCTCTCAGAACTTCAGCCACACACTGAAGGCTACATTCTCGGCTTCCCTACTTTTGAGGTTTTGGGACTTGGACTGGCTTCCTTGCTCCTCAGCTTGCAGATGGCCTACCACTGGACATCACCCTGTGATCGTGTGAGCCAACAGTCCTTAATAAACTCCCTTTCATAGACACATCGATCCGATTAGTCCTGTTCCTCTAGAGAACTCCGACTAACACACACACTAACCACTAGCACGACACTAGGCAAGAGTACTGCTTTACTGGTTAGTGGCTGGGGCTTGCTAACAAAGCACTGATGTGGTGGGAGCTGCCTGCACCCCGCCACCCCTAAATTTATAAACACATCTCCAAAGGGACTCTGACAGTGAGCAGCAGCCAAACTGAAGAAAACGGCAGAATATTATTTGCTTTAAAACAAACTCCTAAGGAACACAGGCAAGTATCTCCCAATTCTCCGGTCCCTTTTCCCTTTAAAAAGACATTACACCGAAATACGCACCTACGTTTGGCTACATATAGGTAGCAGAGAGCTTCTGCATCTATGAAAAGGAAGCGTGTCCCAGAAACCTGAAATTAAATTACTCAAACTTCACTCTTGAGAAGTAGTATGATGGTGTAGCCAAAAGGTTCAGTAAAATTAAAATATCTCTCGCTGACCAGCACCAGTATGTGCGGTGGGGTGAGGGCATATGGCAGCTGCCAGAACATATACTGACAGGATATTCACAGAGCCTCACGAGAGATGCCTGGTCAACCTCAGATCCCAAGAACAGGAAGATCCAGAGTCCCAGATGCCTAGGAGCACCAGGAAGGCTCTGGGCAGGTGCTAGGAACATGTGACTCAGCATTACCAAGTGCAATCACACCGCCAGGTGTGCAGGAACAGCCCCTCTCCCTCCCATGCACACCCCTCCCTTGGCCCAGCCTCAAGGGTGGAAATGGGAGCAGGAGGATGGGAAGCCCGAGTCATGAAGGCTGAAGGAACGTGCACAGAGCTCTGCTGGGGCTGCCAGCCAGAACCACCGCCACCTCCGAAGAGGCTCCTGAGCACCCCAAAGCACTGACCTGCCACGTGCACGTGGAAGGAGACCCTCTGTCCCCCGGCCTCGCAGCTGTACTCCCCGGCGTCCGCCTGGCCCGCCTGCCGCACCACCAGCCTCCGCGTGCAGCCCGCGGCCTCCACGTGCACTTTCGAGCCGGAGCTCAGCTTCTTCCCGTCCTTGTACCAAGTCACCTCCGTCTGGGCCTGGGCCACCTCGCAGCTCAGCGTGGCGCTGGCCCCCGCCTCGGCCTGCACCTCCCTGCGTGCCGGCTGCTCCTTGGCAAACACCGC
>PVKV010038924.1:0-13490 GCA_004027835.1 Alouatta palliata | reverse complement strand
AAGCAATTCTCCTGCCTCAGCCTCCCGAGTAGCTGGGACTACAGACACGTGCCACCATGCCCAGCTAATTTTTGTATTTTTAGTAGAGACGGGGTTTCACCATGTTGACCAGGATGGTCTCGATCTCTTGACCTCGTGATCCACCCGCCTCAGCCTCCCAAAGTGCTGGGATTACAGGCTTGAGCCACCGCGCCCGGCCTTATATACCTATTTTCTAATTGCTTTCTTGTTTGTCCTCCTGACTGGAATGTAAGCCCTAGAGGGCAGGGAGGTGGCTTTATATTCAGATGAACCCCACATATCCAGGACAGACCCACTGAGGAGGGAAGGACTGGCTGGGCTGCCGGGAACCTTTCCTTCAGACCAACTCTTGTGCCCACAGTGCCCTGGGCAGTCCTGACATCCCCCTGTTTGTGTGCCCAGAGCATGAGGCTCCAGCCTGCCACTGTCCCAGGCGATTTTCTCTAAGTATCTGTTCTGCTCCTACATGAGCTACTTTGAATTCCCAGGCACCCAGCCTGAAGGCGCTGAGCCTGCCAGGAGATTGGTAAGGGTGGCCAAGCCACACCCATGGGTGGGGTGAGGCAGGACTTCAGCTCTGAGGGCTCAGGAAGCCTGATCCCGCTCCTGTTCCTGCCTGAGCCTATTCACTTGCTCTGGGCCTGGCTCCGAATAGGTGACCCAGAGGGTCCCTGCCAGGGGTCAGCCCAGCAGGGGACACAGAGAAGGTGACCAACACAAAGAGCTCTTTTCAGTTGGAAAAAGTGCTCTGAAGCGGGGGCTGAGTGATGCAAAGCAGCAGGGTGACGCGCTTTAATGCGCCTGGCTGGGGAGGCCCCTCAGAGGCAGGGGCAGCCCGAGAGCTGACAGGCGAGGTGGCATCCTCAGGAATTGAGGGAGCAGTGCCCAGGGCTGGAAAGCCCCATGCAGAAAGGCGCCTCGTGTGTTCCCAGGTAGCCGAGGTAAGGAAACCCTGCCCAGAGCAGGGGAGCCACCTGCCCATGGCACACCAGGGCTGGAACACAGAGCCCCAGTCCCAGCCAGCCTCTGCCCACGACGCCAACCAACCTCCTCTCCGCTCACCAGGCTGAGATCCTCATCACCACATACAACAGGGGCGGGCGGGAAGGTCAGGGGAACCCATGAGCTGCGCCCAAGCTTTCCCTGAGGCCCCGCTGCCTCTGGCCTCTCCCCTCCAACTAGGGTTACTCACCCCGCTGCCGCCTGGGGCACTGCGCTGTACAGAGACTGGGGCTGCAGGCTCCTTATAGCCCCCATAGGACTGGGCCATCGGCTGCTGCTGGGGCTGCTGGTAAACTGGAAGATAGGAGGAGACGGGGCTCGGAAACTGTCCTGCCAAACCCAGCCCCTCCCAGAGCCCCCAAGAAGCCCACGCCATGCACTTCTACCCCACCCTCAACCCGGCTCAAGCCCCACGGCTCAAAGGCTGATGTCCACAGGTGCACATTTGCCTGTGTGGTATATCCTACAGCAGGGGCTCTGAGCCCATGACCCGAGGCCTCTCCTGCCAATCCCCTTGGCCCAGCACGCCTGACGCTGGTGCTCACGCCCTCATCCTGGATGAGGATGGGACTTGCGGGGGGCTTGGGACGCACTCCTTTCCGTGTCTGTGTGCATGTACGTGCATGCGTGCGTGTGTGTGCACGTGTGTGTGTCTCTCTCCAGCTTCCTCCCCACCCCACTGGCCTGGCCTCAGGTCCTCTGTCCCCACAGGTGCATATGCATGTGTGTGCGCGTGTGCACATACACGTGTGCACTGTGTGTCTGTCGTCTCTCTGGCTTCTTCCCCACCCCACTGGCCTGGCCCCAGATCATCTGCCCCAGCAGGCCCCGTGCTCACCCGGGGCACTGGTCGGGACGTGGTGGGGCTGCTGCTGCTCCAGGGGCCGCCGGTAGCTGCTGCTGTCCTGGGAGTCCCGGCGCTCTGGCTCCATGCCCTCACCCCCGCTAGGGCCCATGCGGCTCTTCTCAAACTCTTCATGGTATTTTATCTGCAAGGTCAGATGGCACTGGGTAAAGGACCCCACCGAAAACCACCCAGTTCCTTCCCATGACCCTCAAGATCCCGAGATGAGAGAGACTCCCCAAGGGCTTTGGGCAGAGAAAGCCAGGTCTTGCTCCGGAAGCACCAGCTGTGTGCCCTTGGACAAGCTACCTAACTTTGCCAAGCCTCAGTTTTCACCTCTGCAAAATGGGACACCAGTGTCTTCCTCAGGGATTGTTGGGGAATGCAATGAAATAACCGATGTAAAAGGGCAATGCGAACTAAAGAATCAGACCGAAGTGAGCGGTCACTTTTTATTTTTCTTGAGACGGAGTCTCACTCTGTCACCCAGGCTGGAGTGCAATGGCATGATCTCGGCTCACCGCAACCTCCGCCTCCCCCATTTAAGCGATTCTCCTGCCTCAGCCTTCTGAGTACTGGGTTACAGGAGCTGGCCACCACACCTGACTAATTTTTTCTATTTTTAGTAGAGATGGGGTTTCATCATGTTGGCCAGGCTGGTCTCAAACTCTGACCTCAGGTGATCCACCTGCCTTGGCCTCCCAAAGTGCTGGAATTACAGGCATGAGCCCCCCGCGCCCGGCCAAGTGGTCACTTTTATATGCCTTCGGCAGGGGCGGGGGCTGCTGTTTCTGCCTGGTCAACAGTAACAGCAGCGGCTCCTGTCTCCTGACTCTCACTGCATGCCAGGGCCGTGCTAGGTGTTTTATGACACAGGCTCATATGAGCTCCTCAGCGCCTCTGAGGGGTAGATTGCAGACCCATGTAACAGGTAAGAAAGAAGCAAAGGCCATGATAAGTGAAGGGAGTGGCCCAAGACCACAGATTCCAGAGCCTTGCTCTTAATCAACAGGCAATTCTGCCTTTCGTGTACAAGATGCCGCAAAGGCTGCAGCCTGGGGTGCTCTGCTGAGAACCCGTCTTCAGGGACAAAACATGCCAGACCCTCCCTGAAGGTGGGTCATTGTCTTGGAGATGGGCTCCTTCTCTTGTCAGATTCCAAAAATGGGCAGAGAGGCCCAAAGAAGTCATATCCCTCAGGAGCACCCCACTAGGCCGGGATGTGCGGCTCTAACCCCTCAAGTCTGCCTCTTGCCTCCAGAGCACTACTGGCTACAGAAACCCCCACCCTGACCACCAGCGCTCAGGAGTCTTGAGTTGGACCTCACGCTGTTCGAGGGCTATGACTGCGCCTGCCTGGGGCTGGCTGCATTAGCCATTGAGGCCAGGGGGGCAGGGGAGGCAGGTGTCCACCAAGCCAAGCTGGGGAGGGGAGGGAAGCTGCACTCTGCCCAGACCCCTTGGGTGCTATGGTAGAGGACTTGGCCAGTTTGGGGGAACCAGAGCCCCTGCCACCTCCATCAGAGCCCTAAGCAGGGTCAGCTGGAGGCAGCCCCATTCTAACCACCAGAAAGAAGCCTCAGGGTCAACTGGCCCATTTGTGTTGAGAGCCTCGGCCCCAGCCCAGTCCTCTTAGCCAACTGAGCCAGAAACGGTCATTCATCCGCCTTGTCTTCAGGCTGAGTCCCACGGTAGGACCAGAACACAAGTCTCGGTGTGTCTTGTAGACCCAGATCCTGACTGGCTCCAGGCTCCCTCCACCTTTCATCCCCTGGGGCAGCTTCTCTGGACACCAGCCCTTTCCTCCTCTCAGGTCTGAAAACTGTCCAGATGGCTTTCTGGGGCTGTGCCAGACTCCCAAAGACAGGCCTGCACATGTCTCCTGGATCTCAGCCCTAGAGCCAGACCCTGGGGAATCATGGGTGACTCCCCATGCTTTCAGCAGTCTGACCCTGTGGCACCCTGGCCCTGTGGCACACTGGCCCTGCGGCACACTGGCCCTGCGGCACCCTGACCCTGTGGCACCCTGGCCCTCTGGCCCCCACTGTCCTTCCTCCAGGCACTGCATGTGGCATAAGGCCCACAGCTTCACACCTCATGTGCCTGGATCCAGCTGCTCTAGCCCTACCTGGGCCAGCCCAGACCCAGCCCCTGGGTCCATATGGGACAAGGGAAAAGTCAAGATAGCTATTCCCAGGCACCCGTATTTCAGGTGAGTTTTGACGCATGTATTGAGTGCACCCGCAGCAAGAACTACACCACAAGAAAAGCGGGTGGTAAGGCTAGGGCAGTGGCTCATGCTTGTAATCCCAGAACTTTGGGAGGCCAAGGCAGGTGGATGACTTGAGGTCAGGAGTTCGAGACCAGCCTAGCCAACATGGTGAAACGCTGTCTCTACTAAAAATATAAAAATTAGTTGGGTGTGGTGTTGTGTGCCTGTGATCCCAGCTACTTGGGAGGCTGAGGCGAAAGGATCGCTTGAACCTGGGAGGTGGAGGTTGCAGTGAGCCCAGATCAAGCCACTGCACTCCAGCCTGGGCAACAGAGTGAGACTCCGTGACTCCATCTCAAAATTTAAAAAAGGTAAGTCATAGAGCCTCACATACATATCTCATTGCCTCAAATGGGAAAAGACCTCCAGGTGAGCCTATTTATGGAGGAGAGAGCCAGCCCTGACCAGACTGCCCACGCCCAATTCCACTAGGAAGGGCACCAGGGCACATCTAGACACGGGGCCCACGCCCTGCTCTCGGACCCCTAAGACAAGGCCGGAGGTGACTCTCCCACCTCACTCCCTCAGCAGCACCCTGTCCCCTGGCTGGGGGTAGAAGACATGGAAAGGAGATAGCACGCAGCAGCCCTGGTTGATACACTTCACGCATATTAGTTCACGGAACCCTTCCCACAAGCGTCTGAGGTAGGCACTGTCATGTCCTGATATCCATAGAGGCTAAGGGACCTGCCAAGGTCATCTGGACACTTGGCGGTAGGGAGGGAAGGGATCAAGGTGAACCTGGAGGCAGTCCACCCTCGCCACTCAAGGGCAGCCCAGCCTTCTCTCATCCTGCAAGTTACATCTTGGCACCTCATCCTCGGGATGCCGGCCCTGGTTCCAGGCTGAACCCAGGGCTCCCACAGCACCTGGAACTGGGTTGTGCTGTCGGCGGGTGGTGTCCCCCCCAGGATGGAAGCTCCTGGAAGGTAGTGAAGGAGCCAGTTATTCTGATGCCAGCGTCTCCCACAGCATGGCACACCCCAGGCCTCAGGATGGGCTGAAGAGAACAGACCAGGATCCTGGAGACCCTTGAGCTTTGCTTCTTAAAATGTGGTCTCCAGGCCGGGTGTGGTGCCCTCACACCTGTAATACCAGCATTTTGGAAGGCCAAAGCAGGTGGATCACCTGAGGTCAGGAGTTCAAGACTAGCCTGGCCAATAAGGTGAAATCCCGTCTCTACTAAAAATACAAAAATTAGCTGGGTACAATGGCAGGCACCTGTAATCCCTGCTACTCAGGAGGCTGAGGCAGGAGAATCGATTGATCCCAGGAGGCGGGGCTTGTGGTGAGCCAAGATCACAGTAATCCCAGCTACTCAGGAGACTGAGGCATGAGAATCAATTGAACCCAGGAGGCGGGGGTTGTGGTGAGCCAAGATCACACCATTGCACTCTAGTCTAGGCAACAAGAGCAAAACTCTGTCTCAACAACAACAACAAAAACATGTGGTCTCCAGACTACCTATGTCTGACTCAGCTGGGCTCCTTGTTAGAATGCAGGTTCTGAGGCCTTTCTGAGAATCTATAAAATCAGGGCTGGAGTCCTGGAATATGCATTTTGGAAAAAAGCTCCCCAGGTAACTCTGAAGCAGGCTCAATTCTGGGAACTGAGAACGAGTGGTCTAGAGCAGAAGCTGGGAATCGATGGTCCATGGACCAAATCCAGCCCACAGCCGGCTGCTAAGAATGGATTCCACATTCTTTAATGCTTGGTGGGGGGCGGTGGGGGGTGAGAAGAACCAAAAGAGGAATAATATTTCGTGACACATGAAATTTCTCTGAAATTCAAATTTCAGCCTCCAGAAATAAAGTTTTATTGGAACACAGCCACACCCACTCAATTATCTCTTATCTGTGGCTGCTTTCACGAGGAACTGCAGAACTGAGTTTCTGCCACAGAGGCCATATGGCCACAAAGCCTGAGATACCGCCTACCTGGTCCTTTACAGAAAAAATTTTGCTGATCCTTGTTTGCCAAAATACTTTGACCACATACTCCCATTGGTTAAATTTATTTCAGCACAATCCTCCCGAATTATGTGCATTTTATAAGTTGCACAGAAGTTACCACTTGACAAATATGGAATGTATATTGTAAAACTTACCCCAAAAACTGAATTTTAAAAGTATGAGACGACCAGGTACGGTGGCTCACACCTTTAATCCCAGCACTTTGGAAGGCTGAGGCCAGCGGATCACCTGAGATCAGGAGTTCAAGACCAGCCTGGCCAACACAGTGAAATCTGATCTATACTAAAAATATAAAACTTAGGCGTGGTGGCAGGCACCTCTAGTCCTAGCTACTTGGGAGGCTGAGTCATGGGAATCGCCTGAACCCAGGAGACAGAGATTATAGTAAGTTGAGATGGAGCCACTGTACTCCAGTCTGAGCAAGACGGTGAGATGTCATAAATAAATAAATAACCAGAAGCAGGAGTTTTAGGGTTTTCTTCCTGTAGGAACATGCTGCCTGTCCCCCACCTTGACGACCCCTGATGGGCTCTACCCTCTTCACTTTTCTTCTTTTTTTTTTTTTTTTTGAGATGGAGTCTTGCTGTTGCCCAGGCTGGAGTGCAGTGGCGCGATCTAAGCTCACTGCGACTTTCGCCTCCCAGGTTCAAGTGCTTCTCCTGCCTCAGTCTCCTGAGTAGCTGGGATTACAGGCACCCACCACCATGCCCAGCTAATTTTTATATTTTTAGTAGAGACAGGGTTTCACCATGTTGGCCAGGCTGGTCTCGAACTTCTTGACCTTTTGATCCACCCACTTCGGCCTCCCAAAGTGCTGGGATTACAGATGTGAGCACCGCACCTGACCTCCTATGTAATTTTCAGAGAGGAAGCTGGTGGGAAGGGGAACCACCACAGAAAGGTGTGAGGGCCCAAGGGCTGAGTGCTCCATGAGAGTGGGTGAGGAAGTGGGACAGAGAGTGAAGAGAGTAACAGCCTCCCCACCCTCAGGGAAAACTCAGAAAGCAGGACATCAGGACAAGGAGAGGAACTGGTGCTTCCCAGACAGGCTCAGGCCTGCAGAAATTTTCTCCAGGCCCCGGCAGGCACCTGGCTGGAAGCCGGCTTCACTCCCTGTTCCCCAGGGCCCTGGCTTGCCTTTTCCTGATCCGGGAAAATGGGGTGGGAGTAGGGGGGGGTGGGAAGAGGAGGAGGGGCAAAGCCTGCTGCTTCCTGGAGCGCCCCTGCCCCATCAGAGCTGTCCAGCCTGGGCCGTCCCCTTCGGCCATCCCCTCCGCACACCTCTGCTGCCTCCTCTCCCTGTTGGCGGTCGCTGTGGACGTGGCCGGGCAGGGCTTATGTACTAACAGCTGGGAACACCCGTACCATCGCCGCTTCTGCTGGCTAAACAGCCGATAGTTCCTGCAGCCTGGGCTGGGGACACAGGGAGGGCGGTGGCGAGGCCCTGGTCGGAGTCTGCAGGGAGTCGGTCTGGACACAGAGGGCAGTTCACTTAGGGATTTGGGTCAGGATCAGCCCCTCCTTTCCCGGCCCCTTCCCTTCAGGCTGGAGCAAGGACCGGCACAAACGTGGCAGCACAGGCTAAGCCTGTTCCTGAGGGGAGGCAGCCAGCCCTGGCCAGGCTGGAAACCCATCCGACCCCGACACCCACAGGGAAGGGCACTCCAAAGCGACATTCTCACAGACCCAGGGCAGAAGGCGAGTCTCCCAACCCCCACTCTCTTAATGACCCCTGTTCACTGGTGGCGGTGGTGGGGAAGGGACAAGGGAAGGGACACCCATCCCGAGGTCTCCAGGCTCATAAGGCACCTGCCCTTCCGACTTTTGTCCCGAGGTGGGAAAGGTCAGCTTCCCTTGTTTCCTTTCTGTAGGAAAAGAGCCTGCCCCTGAGAACCCGTGACCAGGGAGGAAGTACAGGCGCAGAGTGGACAGAGGCCTGCCCTGCATCCCGAGGGTGCCAGCAGGTGGCCTGCAGGGACAGGGGTCCTTGATGTTGGGGGCCCAGATGAATGTGTGACAAATTCCCTGGATGTGACTCTATCTGTTAGTGATGGGTGACAGGGAACCTTTTCCCCTGGGAGGAGGGCAGGTCTGGACCCCACAGGCTCAGTCTCTTATCATGGGCTACACTGCCCCGAGACCAATGCCTCATGCTCGGGGGAGCCGTACGCTTACTCACATGACCTTAGGAGAGTCACTTTCCCCTCTGGGTCTCAGTTTCCTCATCTGTAAACAAGGCCATGGTACCATCGGTTTCCAGGCGGTCCTGGGAACCCTGACCAGCTCTAGGAACCTGAGCAACATCCAAGCTGAAAACAAGTATGACTTGTGGGTATTCCCATAAAGGGCCGGGGAAACAGATCTTGCTCCCCAAAAAGTCATTACAGGTGGATAAATATATCTAAAGTTATAGCCAGCTGTCCCAGACGGCTGGAGGAGTAGCTGCCTGAACCCAGGACACCCTTCCCCAGCCGAGGCACATGCCACCTGGGTGGCTGTCGATGTTAACACCCTCTGCTTCTGCACAGCTCTTCACACAGCTCAGCAAAGCTCTGCATACCCCAACAATCATCGCCCTAAAAAATGAGTCAGACATGCACCCTTTCATTCCCATTTTACAGAAGAGGAAAATGAGGCTCAGAATTAAATGACTTCCTGAGGCAGATGCTCAGTAATAGCCAAGGCTGGTGACAGAAAAACAAAATCCTAACCAGACAGGCCCTTCCTGAGAACAGCATGGAGCAGGTGACCGCACGCCCAAGTCCCAGTTCGTGTCTGCTGCTCAGGGATACATTTCAATGGCACCCCCTTTCACTCTCAAAAGCAATGATAATCAGAAGGTTACCCTAACTCGAGAGAGAGAGGGACACCAGGCATGCAACTCAGGACAGGCGGCACAGAGGGGCTAAATGGCTGAGAAAAAGCAAGGCTCAGCTCCCTCCATTTTATCGGCTCACCTGGATAAAATTTCCAAACCTTCGGCTTCCTCTCCCTCCCTTCCCCAGCAAATGAGGAAATTGCGTTATTACTTTCCTGACCCACCTGCCAGTTTGTCAAGCAAACAGGCACATGAGGGGGATGTTAACATATTCAAAAGGAAAGAAACATTTCCCAGCTTCCAAGGGCCTGGCCGATCCCTGCTCCAAGCTCCGCAAAGTTCTGACCTTCTGAGAGCTCTGAGTGAGGACCACCCTAAGCCCAGACATGTCAGCAGAGCCCCCTATCTTGGGAACTGTCCTGGGCCTCCGTGGACAGAGGCCACACTCTACCTGTGCCCATGAGGTCCAAGTATGTGTGTCCAGGGGTCCAGGCCTAAGGATCCTCTCAACTCAGCCAGGACCCTACTAACTAGGACTCCAGGATGACAAGTTAGGGTCCATGACAAAGCTCTGCCAGCTGATGTTCCGCTTTCTGACCCCCCAGCTCTCCCGACTGCGGTGGAAAATAAAAGTCTGGCTCTCCCTAAGGTGCTCCCCACATGATTATACATCATAGTGAACGAGGGAACAGCAGGCTCTGGGTGGAATCATCAGCTAGGGTCTTTTTTTGGGTGCCCTTACATGCATTACTCATTTCCTTTCCTTTTTTACTTTATTCATTTATTTATTTAGAGACAGTCTTGCTCTGTCGCCCAGGCTGGAGTACAGTGGTACGATCTCAGCTCACTGCAACCTCCACCTCCCAGGTTCAAGCGATTCTCCTGCCTTAGTCTCCAGAGTAGCTGAGATTACGGGCACACAGCACCATGCCTGGCTAATTTTTTGTATTTTTAGTGGAGACGGAGTTTCGCCATGTTGGTCAGGCTGGTCTCAAACTCCTGGCCTCAAATAACCCGCCTGTCTCAAGCCTGCCCAAGTGCTGGGATTACAAGCCTGAGCCACCACACCCGGCCTCACTGCCTTTTCTCAGCCAGTCTAAGAACAACATATTATTATCACCATTTTACAGACGGGGAAACCAAGGCTCATAATGCGGGCAAGTGGTGGGTTAAGTCAGAATCCAGTTCTAACATCAGAGCCTCAGTGCTCCACCACCATTAATACTGCTCCCCATTAGAGACTCACAATATTTTATTTTATTTATTTATTTTTTAGAGACAGGGTCTTACTCTGTCTCCCAGGCTGGAGTGTGGTGGTGTGATCACGGCTCACTGCAGCCTCGAACTCCTGGGCTCAAGCAATCCTACCACCTCAGCCTCTCAAGTAGCTGGGACTATAGGTGCATGCCACCATGCACGGCTAATTTTCTTTCTTTTTTTTTTTTTTTAGAGATGGGATCTTGCTATGTTGCCCAGGCTAGTCCTGAACTCCTGGCCTCAAGCACTCCTCCCACCACAGCCTCCCAAACTGTTAGGATATAGATGTGAGCCCACCATGCCCCAATATTTTATTTTTAAAACAAACAAAAGTCTGCACTCAACTTCACTAGTAATTACAGAAATTCAGTTTAAAACCATGGGCTATCACACTCCACAAAATCAAAATGCTCAAATGAACTGAGCACATGCAGCAATGGAAACTCATCTCTGCTGGTGGGAGGGTAAATCAGGGCACCACTTGGAAAATAGTTCAGTATTATCTGGTAAAGTTGAAGGAGCACACATTCTAAAATGCAGCGGTTCCTATGTACATAGACGTCAGGAGATACGTACAAAAATCTCCATAGCAACAAATGTCCACCAGCAACAGAACCAATAAAATGTGGTATAATCAAGCAATGGAATACTATATAGCAATAAAAAAGAATGTGCCACCACTATATGCAAACATATGGATGAATCTTTAAACCCAATGGTGTGCAAGAGAAGCAAGACACACAAAATTACTCTGTGTTCAAAATCAGGGAAAGCAAAACTATACTGTTTAGGGATCCATAATTATATATGAAAGCCATAATGAAAAATGCATGCTTTCAAAATCAAACTAGAGGATCATCCCTAGTTTGATATTTGACTATTTTACTCTGGGGACAAAACTTTGTTTGATTATTAACTATTGATTAGGCCCAGACTCTAAAGACTGAGGCTCATTATAGAATATAAAATGCTAATTATTTCTGGCCAACTGAGAGGCAAAGCATTTCTGCCTGCAGCAAAGATGCCTTCAAAGTCTATGGTTTTATTGTCCTGTAGGACATTAATCAGTGTGTAACTAATGGTAGGCCCTTAACCAGTTCTGTAGCTAACTGTATCCAGCACTTCCTTTCTTTATTTTTTTGGGAGAAGGAGCGTTGCTCTGTCACCTAGGCTGGAGTGCAGTGGTACCATCTCAGTTCACTGCAACCTCTGTCTCCCAGGTTGAAGTGATTCTCCTGCCTCAGCCTCCCAAGTAGCGGGGACTACAGGTGTGCACTACTACACTTGGCTAATTTTTGTATTTTAGTAGAGACAAAGTTTCACCATGTTGGCCAGGCTGTTCTTGAACTCTGGACCTCAGGGGATCCGCTGCCTCGGCCTCCCAAAATGCTGGGATTACAGGCATAAGCCACCTCGCCCAGCCCCAGAACATTCTTTCACAGACTAGCATTTACCTCTGCCTCTCATATTCCCCAGCGTGAATCTCCAGCTGGTTCCCTCATAATTAAATAAAGCTATGATAAGTACTTGCTACATGGGAGTTATATTTTTAACACTGTGAACAAGATCTTGACAGGCATACGGTAATACAACGTATAGTATACCTGCCTGGTGAGTAAACAGGTGTTTACTATATGTGTTACTATGTGTCATATTCCATACATAAAAAAAGTTGTAAGGACATAAAATTATATACAGAAAATCAACATGTAAGTAAATAAAAGAGGAGGCTCTCATAAAGGGACTCCAGTGACTAAAGTTTCCCATCCTCAAATACTGCTAGAGCTCATGACCAAAGGCCAGGATGTCTAACATGTAACCTTCACCCCATAGCATGGATCCATCAAAAGGCAACTCTTCAGATGTCTTTAATGATGACACACTGCTCACCACAGATGTGTAATATAGTAGCCACTTTCTCACCTCCATGCATTCTCAGTACTAGACAATGGCCAAATTTTTCTGCCACGCTTCACTTCATGTCCCTTTTTTGGCTACAGTATAGAAAGCAGACAAGCCTGCCTTTAAAGTATTAATAACACTGACGACATAACCGGGCATGATGGTGTGTGCCTGTAATCCCAGCAACCTGGGAGTATTAGGCTGGGGGATCACTTAAACCCGGGAGTTAAAGGCTGCAGTGAGCTATGGTCACGTGACTACACTACATCCTGGGCAACATAGCAAGATCCTATCTCTACAAAAAATATAACAATTAGTCGGGGCATAGTGGTACATGCCTATAGTCCCAGCTACTCAGGAGGCTGAGGTGAGAGGACCACTCGAGCTCAGGAGTTCGAGGCTGCAGTGACCTATGATTGTGCCACTGTACCCCAGGCTGGGCAACAGAGCAACACTGTCTCAAAAATAATAGTGACGATAATAACAGTGACATCATTTATCCTACGCCAAGCACTTGGCGTTTTCCTTGCAACCACTTGTCAAGGTAGGGCCAACTGACCCATTTTTACAAATGAGGAAACTGAGGCTCGAAGACCCCCCGCCTGGCCACAGAACGACAGAAGCTAGGATTTGGGCCCTCACTATCTCCTCTTACCTCACTGTCTTGCTGCTTAGCAAGACTGCAGACAGACTGCACTTATCCAAAGAAGACACCCCAGACACCAGGCACTTGTTCTGAAAATGCTGTGGCTGGTAAAAGCCCATCTCAGCACATCCCTCCAAGGAAGCAAATCCTTACTCTTTTGCAAGATGGCCTGGCCTTTAGAAATAACTCGAGTTGGCCAGGCGCGGTGGCTTACACCTATAATCCCAGCACTTTGGGAGGCCAAGGCGGATGGATCACAAGGTCAGGAGTTCGAGACCAGCTAGGCCAATACGGTGAAACACTTAGAAAAAATGCAAAAAGAACTCGGTGGTGGCCACTGCGCAGACCAGACTTCGCTCGTTCGTGCGCCTCGCTCCGCTTTTCCTCCGCAACCATGTCTGACAAACCCGATATGGCTGAGATCGAGAAATTCGATAAGTCGAAACTGAAGAAGACAGAAACGCAAGAGAAAAATCCACTGCCTTCCAAAGAAACGATTGAACAGGAGAAGCAAGCAGGCGAATCGTAATGAGTCGTGCGCCGCCAATATGCACTGTACATTCCACAAGCATTGCCTTCTTATTTTACTTCTTTTAGCTGTTTAACTTTGTAAGATGCAAAGAGGTTGGATCAAGTTTAAATGACTGTGCTGCCCCTTTCACATCAAAGAACTACTGACAACGAAGGCCGCGCCTGCCTCTCCCATCTGTCTGTCTGGCTGGCAGGGAAGGAAAGAACTTGCATGTTGGTGAAGG
>PVKV010038923.1:0-13492 GCA_004027835.1 Alouatta palliata | reverse complement strand
TCCCTCCCCACCCCCCATTGTCTCTCCCCTACCCCCCCCAACTGTCCCCTGTGTGTGATGCTCCTTTCCCTGAGTCCACGTGTTCTTGTTGTTCAACACCCACCTATGAGTGAGAACATACGGTGCTTGGCTTTCTGTTCTTGCATCAGTTTGCTGAGAATGATGGTTTCCAGATTCATCCAAGTCCCTACAAAGGACACGAACTCATCGTTTTTTATGGCTGCGTAGTATTCCATGTTGTATATGTACCACATTTTCTTTGTCCAGTCCACCATTGATAGGCATTTGGGTTGGTTCTAGGTCTTTGCTGTTGTACACAGGGCTGCAATGAACATACGTGTGCATGTGTCTTTATAGTAGAACGATTTCTAGTTCTTTGGGTATATACCCAATAGTGGGATTACTGGGTCAAATGGAATTTCTATTTCTAGACCCTTGAGAAATCGCCACACTGTCTTCCATAATGGTTGAACTAATTTACACTCCCACCAACTGTGTAAGAGTGTTCCTATTTCTCCACATCCTCTCCAGCATCTGTTGTCTCCAGATTTTTTTAATGATCACCATTCTAACTGGCGTAAGATGATATATCAGTGTGGTTTTGATTTGCATTTCTCTAATGACCAGTGATGATGAGCATTTTTTCATATGTTTGTTGGCCTCATATATGTCTTCTTTTGAAAAGTGTCTGTTTATATCCTTTGCCCACTTTTGAATGGAGTTGTTTGTTTTTTTCTTGTATATCTGTTTTAGTTCTTTGTAGATTCTGGATATTAGCCCTTTGTCAGATGGGTAGATTGCAAAATTTTTTTTTGCCAGTCTGTGTCTTTTGATCGGGGCATTTAGACCACTTACATTCAATGTTAATATTGTTATGTGTGAATTTGATCCTGCCATTTTGTTACTGGCTGGTTTTCTTTCTCATTAGTTGACTCATTTTCTTCATTGCATTTTTGGTCTTTGCCAACTGGTTTGCTTTTGCAGTGACTGGTACTTGTTCCTTTCCATGCTTAATGTTTCTTTCTGGAGCTCTTGTAGGGCAGGTCTGGTGGTGACAAAATCTCTCAATAATTGCTTGTCCATAAAGGATTTTATTTCTCCTTCACTTAGAGCTTAGTTTGGCTGGATATGAGATTCTGGGTTGAAAATTCTTTTCTTTAAGGATGTTGAATATTGGCCCCCACTCTCTTCTGGCTTGTAGAGTTTCTGCTGAGAGATCTGCTGTGAGTTTGATTGGCTTCCCTCTGTGGGTGACCTGACTTTTCTCTCTGGCTGCCCTTAGCATTTTTTCCTTCATTTTGACCCTGGTGAATCTGACAATTATGTGCCTTGGGGTTGCTCTTCTTGAGGAATATCTTTGTGGAATTCTCTGTATTTCTTCAATTTGAAATTTGGACTGCCTTGCTAGGCTTGGGAAGTTCTCCTGGATAATATTCTGGAGTGTGTTTTCCAGCTTGGATTCATTCTCCCCGTCATATTCAGGTACACCGATCAAGCATAGATTAGGTTTTTTTCACATAATCCCATATTTCTTGGAGGCTTTGTTCATTTCTTTTCACTCTTTTTTCTCTTGTATTGCCTTCTTTTTTTACTTCATTGAGTTGATCTTCAATCTCTGATATCCTTTCTTCTGCCTGATCGATTTGGCATTAAAACTTGTGTTTGCTTCATGTAGTTCTTGTGCTGTGTTCTTCAACTCCATCAAGTCGTTTATTTTCTTCTCTAAGCTGGTTATTCTAGTTAGCATTTCGTCTAACTTTTTTTTCAAGGTTTTTGGTTTCTTTGCATTGAGTTAGAACGTGTTTCTTTGACTCTGAGAAGTTTGTTATTATCCACCTTCTGAATCCTGTTTCCGTCAATTCTTTGCACTCCTCCTCGGTCAAGTTGTGATCCTGTGTTGTTGAGGAGTTGTGATCCCTTGAAGGAGAAGATGTATTCTGGTCTTTGGTGGTTTCACCTTTTTTGCGCTGATTTTTTCCCACCTTTGTGGATTTACCTGGCTGTGGTGTCAAAGAGCTGCTTGATGAGGTCACTTGTCTGCCTGTGGGGGCGCTACTGGGTTTCTAGGGACTCCTTCAGGTTACTAGGGAAGCTTCCTGTGTTGTTTTTGTTTGTGCTGGGAGATCAGGCCTGCCTCTTCCGCTGACTTGTAGGTGCTGCTGGGTTGTCGAGAACACCGTCCAGTTGCTACATAGACTTCCTGTGTTCTTTGTTAAAACATGTGGTCCAGTCCTACCCCTCTAGTGGTGGGTTGTGCCCTTCCTCTACTGGGCTGGATCATTCAGGGCTCCTCTCAGACTGGGGCACTGGCTACGCAACCCACTAGAGTCAGAGCTTCAGCCCTCTGGGGTTTGTGGGGGAGGTTAGGGACCCACCCAGCCGCACCCAGCAGTCTCCCCCTTTCAGCTTTCTCTCTCTCAGGTCATGGGGTTGGGGCTGCCCAGCTGCTCCCGCTTACAGCTCCTTCTCTTTCTGGGCGGGGAGGGGGCGATAGCTCAGTCTGCAGACTCTTATTCAACTCCGCACTTGTAATTCCTGGTGCTTGACTGGCAAAGATCCCCTGTTCTGTGTATTGCTGAGGCTTTGGGGGAAGTGCTGTATCTGGACCTGAGCACCAGAGGTGGAGCCTCCGACTCGCCGGTCAGATGCACTTTCCGGGTGAAGCAGCACCCCTCCCCGCCTCGGTCTGCCCTGAGTGGGCTTTGCTCACCCTCGGACCAGACCTGTTGAAATGCACCTGGTACCTCGGTTGGAGCTAGGAGATCTCTGGGCTTCTGCGTCTCTTTCGCTGGGTGTTGTGTGCTGGAGTTGTGTCTAATCCGCCATCTTGGATCCTCCACTGCTAAGTATATTTTTAAAAAGGAGAAAGTAATGACTCAAATCTAGAGGCATTTGCAAATGGGACAATGCCAGGTGAGCCAGCTGGAAACATGTGTGAGCTGGACGTGCGAATGCTGCATGCTGTGATGCTCACGGTGGAGAAGCTGCCCTGGGACAGGGCATGGACTCTGCTTGGCTCAGGTTTCCCATTCATAGCTCTGCTGCTGGGTCTGTAGCCATCAGGTATAAATGAGCATAGGGGTAGGAGATTCAAGACCATTTTCATTGGCTGTTGGATGCTGATCAGTAAAATAAAATGTAAGTGCCTTGCTTCTGGACTTGTTTTTTTTTTTGAGACTGAGTCTCACTCTGTCACCCAGGCTGGAGCACAATGGCATGGCCTTGGCTTGCTGCAACCTCTGCTTCCCAGGTTCAAGTGATTCTCCTGTGTCAGCCTCCCGATTAGCTGAGACTACAGGCGCATGTCATCACATCCAGATTATTTTTGTATTTTCAGTAGAGACAGGGTTTCACTGTGTTGGCCAAGCTGGTTTCAAACCTGACCTCGTGATCTGCCCACCTCAGCCTCCCAAAGTGCTGGGATTACAGCTGTGAGCCACTGCGCCTGGCTGCTGGACTTGGATTTCTTTATACCCATCCAAGTCCCACCCATCTTTCACATACTAACCCAAGTCCATGTGACCACTGAAGCCTTCAAAGGACATTTGGCACCACCTCAGATCGCCTCTCCCTTGAGCTCCTGGGACAGCTAAAGATGAGTAAGTCGTAGAGTTTAGAGACTGTCAATTCTCCACCACGAATTTAACATCTTACTGGGGCGGTGGTATGAATGAGTGTTAGCTTTATCTTCTCATTTGAGTTGCAAGCTCAGGAACTCTGAGCTCTTCTGAAGTTCTTTACAGTACCTCACGTATTTTTGAAAAACAGACCACATTAGAGGACAAAGGTAAAAAAAAAAAAATACCGTTCAACTGTTTCTAGTCTGTCTTCTTCTGGTAAGGCATCAAGAACGGCAGGGACTTCTATCGGAAGCATAAATGAATTGAAGGAGTCGCAGCTGTGGAAAAACCACACAAGCAGTCAAAGACAAAGAGTCACATGGAAGTCCTGTGGTCTTTACATCATTTTCTAAAGCATTTTTATTTTACCACTGGTGAGGCCTCTGCTACTCTGTCCTCCCTTACTCTTGAAAAGCCATTTATGGTTTCCAGAGGCAAAGGCAGGGGATGCAATAGGCCCCAGTCAAACCTGGGAGAATGTTGCCAAGTATGACATTTCCTGGAGTTTAAAAAGAGAATCATAGAATTTTTCAGTTTGTAGTGTCTAAAACTGTATTATTTTCCGGGGTGGGTGTAGTTAGATACTGATATGGTTCGGATCTGTGCTCCCACCAAATCTCATGTTGAATGGTAATCCCCAGTGCTGGAGGTGGGGCCTGGTGCGAGGTGAATGGATCATGGGGATGGAGTGCTCAGGAATGGGTTAGCACCATCCCCTTGGTGCTGTTCTCATGATAGTGACTGAGTGAGTTATCGTGAGATCTGTGTGGCACCTCCCCTGCACTCTTCCTTCTGCTCTGGCCATGTGAGGTGCTGGCTCCTGCTTTGCCTTCCGCCATGATTGTAAGTTTCCTGAGGCCTCCCCAGAAGCCAAGCAGAAGCCACCATGCTTCCTGTACAGCCTATGGAACCGTGAGCCAATTAAACGTCTTTTTTTTTTTTTTAAATAAATTACTCAGTCTCAGGTATTTCTTTATAGCAATGCAAGGATAGGCTAATACAAATAGTTACCTTTGGTCCTAGTATTTTTCTCTCTCCTTTATATTCCTTCTTAGACATTCTATTCCATTTCATATCTTCCTCCCCACCTCCCTATGCATTGTTCAGTATTGTAACTTTAGAGCTTTATTTAAAAATTCCTGGATATTGAGAATGTTAAAGGAATTGAGATGGGGTGAAAAAATATATTGTTGTTTTAAAACTTGGTAGCAGACTTTTGTTTCAAGTGGATTGAATGAGCACTTTTTCTGGGGTCTCGTCTCCTTCCATACACACATTTCAGGTGATATAGAAGGAATAAAAACCAAACATACATCAGCAAAGAGAACAGAGAAAAGACATCAGTGGATAAAAGTTTTTAATCATTTTCTGGACTACATTTCTAGAAGCCTGAAGAATGCTGTCTCATGAAAAATAGTGAAGAACGACAGAGCCTGGAGCACATTTGGAAGGAAACAGACCTCCTCACAGATGCTGGAGAGGCTGAGGCTGAAGGTAGGGCAGGAGGCAGGAATGGAAAGCAGGGCTCCTTTGTGTGTGCACATTTTTCTTTGAGATAAGATTCTTATCTTTGTTTTGTTATTGTGCAAAAATGCACCTGCTTGCCAAGTATGAAGACTGGCTGAAAAAAAATTATAGCACCATGGTTCTGACTAATGGGAAAAGCATGAGGAAAGCATCTGTGAGCTGACATAGAGTGACTTTCTGGAGATATTATTAAGTGGAAAAAAATGCAGAAAAGCATATCTAGAATGCCACTGTTTTTATAAGAAAGAAGGGAAAATAAGAAAAAAAAATATTGTGCTTACCATCACAAAGAGAAACACAGGAAGGACATGTTAGAAGACCAAGCTGGCTGCCTGCCTGGGGCTGGAGGGAGTGACACTTCCCTGAGTATGACTTTTATGTAGTTTTGAGTTTGGAAAACATGTTAATGTTCAACATATTGAAAAAATAAAATTAAATTGATAAGAAAGTGAAATAAAAAACAAAGACTGAAAACGAACTGAAATAAATAATAATATTTCACAGAAATTCCATAATCACATTGGAAGGAAAGAAAGACGAGAGAGAGAGGGAGAGAGAGAGAGAGAGTGCTAAAGGAATAGAAAAGAGAAAAGAAAAAGAAATCACCTAGTAACTTACAGTATTTGACTACATACCTATAGACTTGGGTGGAAGGGGGTAGGGGAGACCTGCAAAGAAATTGAACTTATTTTGTGTGTTTAATAAAGGTGGTTATGGATCAATCAATTCTGAAATGATTTTTGATATATTATAAAATTGAGTTAGTAAATGTATTAGAAGCCAGGGTTCTCACAGTGGAAGAAGGGACATACAAATATGGAACGGTAGAAAGCAAGCAATAACTCCATGGATATGGACTGGAACTGTAGGTATTGGTGTGAATTCATGATTTCTAAAATATGGATATGTATATGTGTGTTTACATGGATATACATTACATATATATGTATGTTGCATATATCTTTGTGTGTATACTCTTTGTGTGTGTGCGTGTGTGTATTTGTGTGTATCCCTGACTTTCTCTGCTGAACAGGCCAAGAAACAAAATTCCCCCAGCAGCAATGTGTACACATAGCACCCAGATTTTGGTCTTTAATCCCATTTTCCACCAAAAGGAAGCTGGGCCCTGAGACAGAGGTTAGCCCTATTAGTAACTGACTTCATAACAGATAATCCAGGTTCTAGTAGAAAATTCTACCAAACTTTACATTAGAATGTGTGTGGTCAGAGGGAATTCCCACTAAGAAGAGGGACTGACAAGTTCAGGGTCTGGGCCACTTGCCAGGGACCAGGCTAGTCTAGGACAATGGAATAGTAACAACCAAGAGTTTTTCACGAAGCAAAACTTACCCAATTTTAAAATTCTGAGACCATATTCCTCTCACTTTTTTTTTGTGTGGTAATATATTCATTTAAAATTGAAATGGTGATGACAGTAGATGGTGGTTGGGCATTTGAAAATTTGTTTTGCTTTGTTTTTATTTATTTTTTAAATTTTTAATTATTTTCTTTTGAGATGGAGTCTCACTTTGTTACCTAGGCTGGAGTGCAGGGGCATAATCTCTGCTCACTGCAACCACTGCCTCCTGGGTTGAATCGATTCTCCTGTCTCAGTCTCCTGAGTAGCTGGGATTACAGGTGCCCACAATCACACCTGGCTAATTTTTGTATTTTTAGTAGAGATGAGGTTTCACCATGTTGCTTAGGCTGGTCTTGGAACTTCTGACCTCAAATGATCCTCCTGCCTCAGCCTCCCAAAGTGCTGGGATTATAGGCATGAGCATTTACTTGATAAAGTAAAACCCTGAAACACCCAAGGCAGTTTCCAAAGTTCTTCTGGACATTTTGCTCATCTATGAAATCAGAAAGTCTGGAAACTACTGGATTAGATAATTTCTTCAGTTGTCACAGACGCTCAGATTTTATGGAAGTTCATAGAGAGTTAACAAATTCTCTCTGAATTTACTGAAGAGCAAAGAAATAAATCAACTGCTTCAGTTATTACAAATACAAAACTGGCTTTGAATAAATAAACACTAAATAACTATATTGCATGGTTTAACAACAAACAATTGTCAGGGGCCAAAGATAAAAGGGAAACCTTATAAGTAATAGGAGCTAATTTATTCAAGCAACATGGCTGCAAAGTTGAAATATCATTTGTAGGAAGTTGCTATGGGCTGAATTTTGTGTTGCCCCCAAATTCATGTTGAAAAATAACTCCCAGGCCAGGTGCAGCGGCTCATACCTATAATACCAACACTTTTGGAGGCCAAGGTGGGAGGATCAGTTGAGACCAGGAATTTAAGATCAGCCCGGGCAACACAGCAAGACCCTATCCCTATTTACATTAAAAATAAACAAGAACCTAACCCCCAATGTGATGGTATTTGGTGATGGAACCTTTGGGAGGTGGTTAGGTCATAAGGGTGGAGCCCCCATGAATAGCATTAGTGCCTATAAAAGAGGCCTGAGAAGCTGGGAGCAGTTGCTCACTTCTGTAATTCCAGCACTTTGGGAGGCTGAGGTGGGAGGATTGCTTGAGGCCAGGAGTTCAACACCAGCCCGGGCAACGTAGCAAAACCCTATCTCTATAATAAATAAAATCAGCCGAGCATAGTGACGCACACCTATAATCCCAGCCACTTGGGAGTTTGAGGAAGGAGAATCGTTTGAACCCAGGAGTTTGAAGCTGCAGTAAGCTATAATTATGCCACTGCACTGCAGTGTGGAAGATAGTATATCTCACGTTAAAAAAAAAAAAAAAAAAAAAGCCCGAGAGCTCCCTTCCCCTTTCTGCCGTGTCTGGACACAGCGAGAAGACAACCATGTATGAACCAGGAAGCTGGCCCTCACCAGACACCAAGTCTACTGGTGCCTTGATCTTGGACCGCCCAGTCTCCAGAACTGTGAGAGAAATAAATTTCTGTTGTTCGTAAATTATATCTATGGCATTTTATTATAGCTGCCCAAATGAACTAAGACAGAACTTTAAAAAAGGAATTACGCTTCTTATTTTGTACCTGTTTTCAGAAATAAAAACAAGACCTACAGTCTTATATCCAGTGGTAATCCATGCTAAGGAAATACAGACTCCTCTCTTGATTTTATGAGCTGTTATGCAACTGCAGTTTATTTTGAAACAAACTGGTCCAACAGAGCACTCAGGCATAGAAGCTGAAAGTAACAACTCACGGTTTGAGAGTTTTCTTTAATTCATGGAGAGTTCATGTTTAATTCATGGTTATTCAAGCCCAAGGTAACTGCATTCTGACTGCTTGTTGAAAGAACAGCCTCGAGAGTTGTTTTTTTTTCCCAAGGATATTGCTTTGGAAAGAAAATAGGATGCTTTTTCTTGGTTCTTAAGAACGCTACATGCTGACAACCGGTGGATACGGTCAGCAGGTGGCCACTTCTCACCATTCCTCATTTTTCTTATTCAGTCCCCAAACCCCACTTGCTGATTGCGTAGATCAGCTCTGAAGTATCCTCATCCCGCAGCGAAATAGACAGTCTGTCAACATGGTGATGGACTATCGCCATCTGGTGGTGACAGAGTGACTGCGATGCTAAGTGAGCAGGAAAGGAGGGTAGAAGAGAGAGAAGAGTTACTAAGCATGCACCAGGGATGATGGTAGAAGCTTCACAGGATCATTGCACTTCCATCCTCACACACACACACACAAATGTGAGGATGCCATCACTGCCTCTGTCTCCGAGAGGAGGAGATGATTGCTCGAAGGGCTTCTTTAGTACATAGCTCGCCTAAGGACAGAGCTGGTGATACATGCAGTGTACAATGGAGGCAGGTCTCTCCCATGCCAAATCTTTCCTTCTCTCTTTGATGCCATTGTTCTCACCAGTTCTGGAGATTCGGCATTCTAGAAATATGCTAAAACTGTAGAACAAGGATGCTGATTTTGGGATGGCAACAGGGTGGATGAGGAATGAAGTATAATAATTGGAAACAAGCATATTTTTGAGCTCCTGCCATGTCCCAAATCCTATGCTGGATGCTTTCTGTTTACCGCATGCTAATCTTCAGGCAAAGGAGAGGCGTAGAGAAGCCTGAAGGAAGTGACACAGATGGCACATGGGAAAGCCCGGATGGACAGCTGCATTTGGCTTAGTTCAGGAAGAGCTTTCCAATGAAGGCTTTCAATGAAGAGGATGAAGGAGGAAGTCAAAGTCAGTGTTCTGGAGTCACAACCTGGATTCCAACTATCTCCTTGAATACCTAGGGAGGGGTGGGTGGAAGGACGGCTGCACATTGGGTGAGCTCTTATACTCCTACTAAAATTAAAATGTCAGTGCTGAGAAGGGCCTTTGCAACAAGTCCAATCCCCTTGTCTTACTGACAAGAGTACTGGACCCAAAAAGCTGCCCAAGGAGCATGGCTGAGGCCACATGGCTCCCGGAGGTCATGTAGCCTCCTTGGTGAGTTTCTGAGTCAGAGGATCCAGGTTATATGAGTGGGAACTGGGAGTGTGTAAAGATCACTTGCTGATCTTGGTTGGTGGCAGAGCTTAGGTTTCTTGGCTACTCTTGGGGGCATGCCAGGGCTCTGCCACCTTGGGGTGGGCCTCATTCTGGATTACAGGATCGGAACTTTGTTTGACAGCTGATGATAATCATTTTGGGACACTAGGTATGTCTGCTCACCAATCACTCATTTGGCTGTATTTATAAGGATAGTGGACTGAAGAAGCAAATTCAAGGGCTCAGGAGTGAGCGACTGGCCAGGCAGAGTCTAACGAAAAGGCATGAGTCTACTTGTTTGATATCTTAAGGTTTTGAAGAGATAGTAAATACGCAAATTAGCAAAAATGCAGTCACTCTAAGTTTCTTCTTTCATCATCCAACAATATTCTGATCTACTCACTGTGTATCTGGAGCAAGGCTGTGTCTGTGTGGGGTTGGCCGTGGGGCTCACAGTGAATGCAAGCCTGTGGCACGAGAGGGCCGTGGATCCTTTGGAACTGGATACAGAGGGTTTGGAAGGCTAATCTTGGCAATTTATAATTTTTTTCTTTTTTTTTTGTTTTGAGACGGAGTCTCTCTCTGTCACCCAGGCGTCAGTTTATGAATTTAAAAAAGATTGACCATGAATATTTCAGCTGAATTATAAATTACATGGATTGGCTGTCTACTTGTACTCAAGCACTGCCAGTTAGTCACCTAGGACATTACTTTTCAAAAAAGTGTATCTCAATTAAGATAAATTCCAAACATAAAAATCAGTTACACATCATCACATTTGTCTGCCTAGCAAACTTCCCTTATGCTTTAGAAGCATGGTTTGACATATTATTGGCATTTAGCTTTCGGGGATCATTGCTTCTGTAATCTGTGGGGCACACATACTTGTGAACAAATGGACGAGCGTGCTTACCTCTTTGTGGTCTCCATCTTGAAGGGGTCCGGCAGGGAGGAGAGAACCAGGGACTGGAAGCTTTTCCAGTGCATGATTCCGGGAATAATGTCCTGTAAGAAAGCCAGCACAGGGATGTGACATGGGAAACAACTGTCTGGTGAGGCAAAGTTTCGGAAGGACTTTTGTTTTAGGCAACTATTTTTCAGTCTTAAAAGGGGATCATTCACTGTGAGCCCCACGGCAATCCCCATGTGCTTTGCTGAAGCTTCCCACGGAGGGTTTCCGAGCCGGAGATGACAGGATCCACTCGTGCCTAAGGAAGATTTCTCCGGAGGGAGGGCTGACTGCAGCAGCTGCTGGCAATGGGCTAGACTGGAGGGAGGTCTGCAAATCTGTTTGTTGTGCCAGTGCAGACTGGAGGCCCCCCAGGGGGGGTTAAATGAGGGGAATGAGGGAAATGGTCTCATGGGTAACTGTACAAAGTCTATAAAACAGAAAGGCAAGTAGGTGACACAGGAAGAGTAGGCAGTTAAGCGTGTGGCTGGTAGAAGTGGGGAGGGAGACCATAATCCGAGTTAAGGGTTGACTGAGTTTGAAGTTGCTGAGGATAATTCTCAAGCGGTGGGGGAGGTCAGGGTGATTCCCCGGGGGGTGGGGTGGGAAGTAATTCTTTGCAGCCACTTCTTTGTATGTGTCATGCCACCACCTTGTCCATTCTAGTTTTTACATTTGGGGCCAAAGAGAGAGGAGGTCAGACCAAGAGGTCGCGCATACCATGTGGCCGTTTTTACCTGACTGAAATAGGAACACATGAACATTAGGTGCAGCCTTCCAGAGGAATGCTGACAGGGCAGCAGGAGACTGAGAGGCAGGTGTGATCAGGACAAGGCAGTGTGGGTCTCCACATGTACCCCTTTAGGGCTGGCAGTGTGAGGGTCAGTGTTATCATTCTTGTTCTGCAGCTGTGGCGGCAAACCTTCGTCTCCATTCCAGCTGTGACCCTGTCCTCGTCCCCCGCCCTCCCTGCAGCCCAGGGCCACTCTGCCAGTGAGCCTGGGGATGACATTACCGTGTGATGGAGAAACTGCTTTTGGGTGACAGGAATGCTGGACCCGTGGTGAGACTCCTTGGTGAATTTGTACTTGGGGTGAGAGCATAGATGGTAATCTATCAACGTTTCTGCGTAGGTCAGAGGATGCATTACTGCAAACAATCCTGGGTTGGGATTCTGCAGAAGACAGGGAAAAAATATTCTTTTTTGTTTACCAGTTTCTAAGCCAGGCATAGGATAGGTGTCAGCTAATGCTGTCTGTGGTTCCCAGTAGCACTAGCACTCTGAGACTCCATGTCAGCTTGTCTGGAAAAGAGAAGCAGGAGAGCAGAGGTGTCTTCAAGTCGGCAGCGTTTAAAAAATCATAGTCATTTGGAGAGAGATCCAAGGTGGCCGATTAGCAGCAGCTCAGGATTGTAGCTCCCACTGAAAGCGCAGAGAGTGAGTGGACGCCACATTTTCAGACAAATTTTTATTGCCCACGGACCAAGAGATTCTTGGCGGAGGAGCCCCATGGGTCGCCAGCGCGACTCTTTCGGCCGGCGCAGCCGTTCTCAGTGCAGAGTATATGGGACTGAGTGCCCTCTTGGTTGGCGTTTGGAGCTCCGGGAAGGCAGAGTCTCCCATTCAGCTGATTGAAAGGTGGACTGAAGTGAGGAACCAGACCGGGAGATTCCCAGGCAGAAAAGCGCCACGAATCTTAACGCCGCTGTTTCAGCCGGCGTAGTGGGTCACCGCAGGGGAAGGCTGGTACCCGCCTCCACAAAAAAAATAAATAAAAACAGCAGTTGGAACTGCTGAGGATTGAGAGTCTCACAGCAAGTACAGCTGAACCCGGGAAGGTCCAGCTCTGTGGGGGAGGGGCGTCTGCCGAAGGAAAATTAAGAAACAGAAAAAACTTTATCACCAACAAGCTGGAGGTCCACTCAGAGACCTAATCTGAAAGTCATCAACTACACAGACGACAGGTGGATAAATCCACAAAGATGGGAAGAAACCAGCGTAAAAAGGCTGAAAACACCCGAGATCAGAATGCCTCTCCTCCTACAGAGGATTGCAGTTCCTCATCACCAATTGAACAAGGCCTGATTGAGAATGAATGTGAGGAATCAACAGAATCAGGCTTCAGAAGGTGGATAATGAGAAACTTCTGTGAGCTAAAAGAACATGTTCTAGCCCAATGCAAGGAAACTAAGAACCTTGAAAAAAGGTTTCACGAAATGTTAATGAGAATGGACAATTTAAAGAGGAATATAAGTGAATTAATGGAGTTGAAAAACACAATACGAGAACTTCGCGAAGTATGCACAAGTTTTAACAGTCGAATTGATCAAGCAGAAGAAAGGATTTCAGAGGTCGAGGAACAACTTAACGAAATAAAACGAGAAGACAAGATTAGAGAAAAAAGGGTAAAAAGGAATGAGCAAAGTCTCCAAGAAATATGGGACTATGTGAAAAGATCCAATCTACGTTTGATAGGTGTACCTGAATGTGACGAAGAGAATGAATCGAAGCTGGAAAATATTTTTCAGGATATTATCCAGGAAAACTTTCCTAACCTAGCAAGGCAAGACAATACCCAACTCCAGGTAATACAGAGAACACCACAAAGATATTTCTCAAAAAGAGCAACCCCAAGGCACATAATCATTAGATTCATCAGGGTTGAAACGAAGGAGAAAATACTACGGGTGGCCAGAGAGAAAGGTCAGGTTACCCACAAGGGGAAGCCTATCAGACTCACAGCTGATCTCTCAGCAGAAATCCTACAAGCCAGAAGAGAGTGGGGGCCAATATTCAACATCCTTAAAGAAAAGAACTTTCAACCCAGAATTTCATATCCAGCCAAACTAAGTTTCATAAGTGAAGGAAAAATAAAATTTTTTACGAACAAGCAAGTACTCAGAGATTTCATTACCA
>PVKV010038922.1:0-13493 GCA_004027835.1 Alouatta palliata | reverse complement strand
GAAAAAGTCATAAAGGGTTAAATATAACAGGGCACAAGAGAAGATATGAGCAGCCCCACCCACCTGGGAGACATGCTGCCCTGTGCTCAGGTGACAAGAGCAAGGGGCCCTGCTACTCAGATCCCACCCTTGGCCTCGATGCTGAAAAGCTGCCGGTCCCCATTCATTCATTAAGCATTCCCTGGCCTCTGGACACACCGATCCCTGTGCTGGGTATACCAAGAGCAGCCTCGTGTTGCTCCCTGCCTGGTGGGAGGTATGTATGTGCCAGTCTAGCACACAATCCAGTGTGAAAAGATCCTAACACAGTGCCATGAGAAATCTGGGAAGGACTTCCAGAGGAGGCAGCACCTGAGCTGAGACCTGATGGCTCAGAAGGAACCTGCTGGGGAGACAAGTGCGGGGAGGTACAGGAAAGCTACGGGTAACTGGCAGAAGACACAGCAAGTACAACAGCCCGGAGAAGAGAACAAAGGTAGGACGTGGAGGCCAAAGACAGGAGCTCATGATGGCTGAGGCAGAGGCAGCAGAGGGGTGAGGATGGTGGAAGGAAAAGGGAGGCATGGGCAGGAGCCAGAGTGCCAACAAGGATGTGAAAGTCATTCTCGGGTAGCTGTCTGAGCAGGTGAGGAATCAGCACATACACCTTTTAGAAGCATCCCTCCAGTGTGGAAAGTGGACTGAAGGGGGCTGGACATGGGATGGGGAAACCAGAGGATGCTGAGTTGAGCAGTGGCCGTACAGATGGAGGGAGAGGATGGATAAGACATTTATTTGTTCCAGCCCCTTTAATAAAAGGCTTTTCCTGAAAACATCCTCAGAGGTCAGCCACACTACACCCATTACAACCTCTGCCAGTCTGTCCTGAGCCCATCTCCATTGGCCCCTTCCATTGCCAGGCACTGCTGAGTTCTTGGGTCTCAGCACCTAATCTCAGCTCCAAAGTGCAGGGGAAAGTTCTCTTCAAGGTTATCTTGCAGGACAGTTTTCCACAGCCCTCATGTGATCCCATGCTTGCTCTCCCAAAGAGGTTCTGCTCCCTGAAAACGCCCACCTCGCCCTACCACACATACTCACATGCACACCTCACACCCTGTCACTCCCACCAGCTCTGTGCCTTTGGGCTCCTGAGTGCTGAACATGAAGCACTGCAAGGCCAGGGAGCTCAGATGTCCCCAAGAAACATGCACAGAACTCTGCAGGGAGAAACATATACCTGCTGGATAGAATTCCAAAGGCCAACAATTGCTGAAGGTGATTCCACTCAACACAGCCAGCCCTCAGGGGATCTGACAGCCCATGGGGCTTGTTTGGGGGTGGCTGCTAATAATAAAGCAGCCCAGGGGCTCTGCGATTTCTCTTCTCAAAGAGAGCTAGAAAATGGCCCGTGGAGAAGCCAGCTGTTATCACCCTGCTCCCACCTCTCTTCAGACTGCCCTCTGCCCCCCTTCTTCGAGGAGCCCTGCCCAGAAAGCTCCAGTGCCCACCTAGCGGAGAGGAAGGATGGGGCTGCCAGCTAGGCCACAGCCATGTCAAAGGGCCTGTGCCCGCCCACTGGGCACCCAGCCCCAGCCAAACTCCAGGCACCCCAATCATCCTGTCAACAGTGTCTCTTGGTTCTGCCATCACTCCCAGGGAAGGGGGCTGGGGGGGGTCCAGGTCCCCAATCCCAGCCAGCTGACATGCAAAAGAGGCAAAAGAGCCATGAGGCCTCCATCCATCCACAAGGGGTCAGGCTGGAAGGTGGCAGGAGGCCAAGAGCTGCCAGCAACTTCCCAGAGAGATGCCAGACCCACCTGCTAGGACTCTTCACCCCTGGGATCACTGCCTGCCAGCTCCTCAGCAACAGGCCACAGGCATCCAGCAGTTGCTGGTGGGGGACAAGTCACACCCCTCACTTCCTTTAAATAGGCAGTGTGACTTTTCTAAAAGTGGCACCTGCCAAATTCCCCCTGATGGCCACGCAGGCTTCAGCCCCTTGGGGCACCTATTCTAGCTTCTCTCCAGCCACCACCAACTGAGAGACCACAAGGGTTTTTCCTTCTCCCTCTGCCTTCTGCCCAGAGGCTTGATCAGGAGATCTTGACACTCACGTTGGACTTAGGACAGGACAGTGCTTGGTGGCTAAGGAAAGCAGGAGGATGGGAGGTGGGTGGGGCAGGGAAAGGATTTAAGCATGGGGGCTGGGATGGACAAGAGATGGAACGTAATAGCATGCACCCCATAATAACCAAGCACCTGTAGTGTGCCAGGCCTAGGGCTAGTCCTCCTCCAACCCCACTGGGAAGATTCATTAGGAAGGGTAGGTGGCATGTCCCAGGTGCATAGCCAGTGAGCACAGAGCCCGGCTGCAACAGGCCAGCCGGGTTCCAAGGCCACAGCCATCCCTCCATCCTTGGGGTTGCCATGAGGTGAGATCACTCCAGCCTGGCAACAGAGCAAGATTCCGCCTCAAAACAAAAAACAAAAAACAAAAGGAAAAGAAAGAAAAAAAAAAAGATAATGTCAAAAAGCTCAATTATGTTTCAGCAACATAGTAAGTTAGTTTCCTCCCACTATTAACAATTAGAAACTAAACAAATGTACAAATTAAGTGTTTCCTGTAATTGGACAACAGGTAGTACAGGGCTGTGATCCATGTGAGAAGAGAGCAAATTACACGTGTCCTGCCACTGCCCAGCTTTCTTCCTGGAGATATTTTCAGTATCACTGTAGAGGAAAAGGAAGCCAAACAGAACACAGTGGCCACACTAAATTGAGGGACCGAAGTTCATGGAGGCTTATGTAGCTAGATTTTGGGGGGCAGGGAACTGGAGAGGAGAAGCCTACACAGATAAAAAGATAGTAATTTTTCATAAAGATTTCTTTAAGTTCCTAGCTGACAACTAAGATGTGCATAAAGACTAAAATCCCATGCAGCTAGGAGGAGAGCAGTTAGTGGAGAGGTGTAAGTCGAACAATTTCCAGATGTAATAAAGAACTGAAACATAGGCAAGTTCTGATGATCCTGAGTGAGAAAACTAATTGAACACCTGGGGGGTACAAGACAGCCCATAGGTGGACGGCACCTTCCTGGCAGCAGGAATAAACTGGCTCTAGAATAACAGCTATTGTAAGACTTGACCTAAGTTCCTTATAGATTCTGGATATTAGCCCTTTGATAGGTGCATGGTTTACAAATATTCTCTCCCATTCTGTAGGTTAACTTGTCTGTTTACTTTGTTAATTTCTTTCACTTTGCAAATGCTCTTCAGTTTAATTAGGTCCCATTTGTCAATATTTGTTTTTGTTATCATTGCTTTTGGCATCTTTGTCATGAAATCTTTGCAGGACCTATGTCCACAACGGTCTCTTCTAGGTTTCCTTCAAGGGTTTTTATAGCCCCATCAATCCTTTGGATTTTAGGTTTAAGCCTTCAATCCATCTTAAGTTGATTTTTGCATACGGTAAAAGGAAGGGCTCCAGTTTCAATCTCCTGCGTTGGATAGCCGGTTATCCCAGCAACGTTTATTAAAATGGAATCCTTCGACTGTGAAAAGCAGTTTGGAGATTACTCAAAGCACTTACAGCAGAACTAGCATTTTACCCAGCAATCCAGTGGGTATATTCCCAAAGGAGTACGAACCTTTCTACTATAAAGTCCTGTGCATACATATGTCCATCACAGCACTATTCACAACCATAAAGACATGGAATCAACCTAGGTACCAGCAATGGTAGACTGGATAAAAAAGAATGATATCATGTCTTTTGCAGCAACATGGATAGAGCTGAAGGCCATTATCCTAAGCAATCTAATGCAGAACAGAAAATCAAATACTGCATGTTCTCACTTATAAGTGGGAGCTATACACTGAGTACACATGGACAGAAAGAAGAGAGTAAGAGACATGAGGGCCTACTTGAGGGTGGAGTGAGGGAGGAGGGTGAGGATGAGAAAACTACCTTCAGATACTATGCTCATTAATTGGTTGGTGAAACAATCTGTACAGTAAACCCCTGCAAGACTCAACTTACCTATATAACAAATCTGCACAGGTACCCTTGAAACAAAAGTAAAAGTTTTTAAAAAAAATAGTGAAAGAATGCCAAGAATTTCCTAATCAGAAAAATTTTCTCTAAATTTAAAGGTGATGGCTGGGCAAAGTGGCTCTTGCCTGTAATACCAGCATTTTAGGAAGTCAAATGGGTTAATTATCTGAAGCTGGGAGTTGAAGGCCAGCCTGACCAACATCGTGAAACCCTGTCTTTACTAAAAATACAAAAATTAGCTGGGCATGGTGGCAGGTATTTCAATGAACAAGTGACCTTAACAAGATCACAGAATACAAGTACAATGTCAACAATAAACAACTGAAAAATAAAATTTTAAAAACAGTCCCATTCAGGCTGGGTGTCGTGGCTCATGCCTGTGATCCCAGCACTTTGGGAGCCTGAGGTGAGTGGATCATGAAGTGAGGAGTTCGAGACCAACCTGGCCAACATGGTGAAACCTCATCTCTACTAAAAATACCAAAAATATCCAGGTGTGGTGGTGGGCTTCTGTGATACCAGCTACGGGGAGGCTGAGGCAGAAGAATTGCTTGAACCCAGTAAACCGAGATCATGCCACTGTATTCCAGCCTGGGCAACAGAGGGAGATTCTATCTAAAGGAAAAAAAATAGTCCCATTCACAATAGTATCAAAAACATAAAATATTAGGCTTAAGTTTAACAAAATAAGTGTAAGTTCTATATATTAAGAATCTCGATGCTGGAGGCCATGTGGTCGAGGCCCAGCGGGCCCATACGCTTGATACCAGAGCCCATGCGCTCCACGGAACCCATACGGTCCATGACCAGGCCCATGCGCTCGATCTCAGAGCCCACACGATCCATGCCGTGGCCGAGGCCTGCGCCCATGCGCTCCATGCCGGCACCCCCGAGGCGATCAATGCCAGGACCCATCCTCTCGATCCCAGGGACACTGACTCCACCTCCACCTCCTCCCTGCTTTGCAATGATCTCTCCTTTCTTCAGTGCATTACTTAGGATTTCATTTATCCTGCCCATGTTCATCCCAGATCCAAATCGACCCATGTTTTCCATACCACCACCAAAGGGCCCCTCCATTCCTCCCATTTTATTTATTCTCCAGCATCGAGCGCATGGGCCAGACCATGGAGCGCATCGGCTCTGGTGTGGAGCGCATGGGTGCCGGCATGGGCTTTGGCCTTGAGCGCATGGCCGCTCCCATCGACCGTGTGGGCCAGACCATTGAGCGCATGGGCTCTGGCGTGGAGCGCATGGGCCCTACCATTGAGAGCATGGGCCTGAGCATGGAGCGTATGGTGCCCGCAGGTATGGGGGCTGGCCTGGAGCGCATGGGCCCCGTGATGGATCGAATGGCTACCGGCCTGGAGCGCATGGGCGCCAACAACCTGGAGCGGATGGGCCTGGAGCGCATGGGCACCAACAGCCTCGGGCGTATGGGCCTGGAGCGCATGGGTGCCAACAGCCTTGAGCACATGGGCCCTGCCATGGGCCCGGCCCTGGGTGCTGGCATTGAGCACATGGGCCTAGCCATGGGTGGTGGTGGCGATGCCAGCTTTGACAGCGCCATCGAGATGGAGCGTGGCAACTTTGGAGGAAGCTTCGCAGGTTCCTTTGGTGGAGCTGGAGGCCATGCTCCTGGGGTGGCCAGGAAGGCCTGCCAGATATTTGTGAGAAATCTCCCATTCGATTTCACATGGAAGATGCTAAAGGACAAATTCAATGAGTGTGGCCACGTGCTATATGCCGACATTAAGATGGAGAACGGGAAGTCCAAGGGCTGCGGTGTGGTTAAGTTCGAGTCACCAGAGATGGCTGAGAGAGCCTGCCGGATGATGAATGGCATGAAGCTCAGTGGCTGAGAGATTGACGTTCGAATCGATAGAAACGCTTAAGCAGTTGCCTTTTTTAAACATGGATACCAGACCTCTGAATTTGTATTTTTTCTTGTTAACCATTTCAATTTGTTGGCTGGATGTATAAAGATGTTTAAAAAATTCAGTTGCTTTTGGGGGCAATTTGAACTACTTTTTTAATGGCTGGGGTTCCATTTGACTGTTTGCGTTGAGATTGCAATGTGCGCAATTTTTTTTGTAGTTGTGGCATCTTGTTGACATCGAATATGACTTTGATAATAAATACTGGTTCCTGAAAAAAAAAAAAAAGAATCTCAAAACACTGCTGAGAGAGATTAAAGAAGACCAAAAATAAATGGAGATTTAGAAAAGCAGTTTAAAATTTTTAAAATTTAAAAATTTTAAGATGTGAATTCTCCCCAAATTGATCTACAGGTTCATCAACCCAATCAATATCCTAACAAGCTTTTTTGCAAAATTTTACACGCTGGTTAAAAAATGTATACATATATATATATATATTCGCAAAGGACATAGAACAGCCAAAACATATTTTTCACAGGAGAAAGTTGGAAAGATTTTGTTTTCAGCTGATTTCAAGACTTAACTCTAAAGCTAATCAAGAGAATGTGGTTTTGGCACACAATAGAGATATAGAGCAAAGAAATGGAATTGATTAGGAAAAGACTCACATGTGTGTGACCAATCGGTTTTTCAGAAAGGTGCCAAATTAATTAAAATCATTAATTCAACAAGGATAGTCTTTTCATCCAACTGTGGTGAAAAGACAACTGGATATTCACATGGAAATCAGTGAACGTTGATACTTCATTTACTCTATACGCAAAGATTAACTCAGAATGGATGGTAGACCTAAATGTAAAAGTTAAAGACATACAACTTTTAAAGAAAACCCAGGAGAAAATTTTTGAAGACTTGGGTAAGCAAAAATTTTTCTTTCTCTCTTTCTTTCTTTCTTTCTTTCTTTCTTTCTTTCTTTCTTTCTTTCTTCCTTCCTTCCTTCCTTTCTTTCTTTCTTCTTTTTTTTTCTTTCTTTCTTCTTTCTTTCTCTTTCTCTTTCTTTTTCTTTCTTACTTTTTTTCTTTCTTTCTTTCTTTTTCTTTCTTTCTTTTTTGAATGTCCCTTGAGTCAGGGTCTCGCTCTGTCACTAAATCTGGAGTGCAGTGGCACAATTAGAGCTCACTGCATCCTCCACCTCCCGGCTCAAGCCATCCTCCCACTTCAGCCACTGAAATGGCTGCGACAACAGTATTGCACCACCATGCTCAGCTAATTTTTGTGTTTTTTATTGTAGAGACAGAGTCTCATCATTTGCCCATGCTGTTCTCAAATTCTTGTGCTTATGTGATCCATCCCCCTCGGCCTTCCAAAGTGCTGGGATTATAGGCATGAGCCACCATGCACAGACAAAAATTGCTTAATGAGTATACAAAAGGTACAAATAGGCTGAGAGGCTGAGGCCCAAGAATCACTTAAACCCAAGAGGCAGAGGTTGCAGTGAGGCAGGATTGTGCCAGTGCACTCCAGTCTAGGCAACGGAGTGAGATCTGTCACAAAAACAAAGCATAAACAACAAAGACAGAAAAGGAAAGCACGAATCATAAAGGAAAAATGTGATCATTCTGATTTCATGCCATTTCCAATCTTACACTCCTGAAAAATTCATTTTTGAAAAATAAATAGACATATATAAATAAAAAGTCATAGGCAGGGAAAAATCAATCAAAATACACATCAATTATTTTGTTCTTATAAAATTTTAGAACAGAAAAAACAAACCTATATTGACAGAAAGTAAATCTGTGGATTCCTGGGGTGGAGTGGTTTACTCCAACAGAGTGCAAGGGCACACTTTAGGTTGAAGGAACTGTTTAGGTCTTAATTATGGTGATGGTTACAAAGGTTTATACAGTTTGTCAAAACTCATCAAACTCTACATTTTAAATGGGTGCATTTTACTATATGCAAATTACCCTCAATAAAGTTGATTTGTAAAGAAAGAAAGAAAGAAGAAAGTGAAGCCTTAAAAAACTTGATTGTACAAAAGGATGATAAATATTTAAGGTGATTGGTTTGCTAGTTACCCTGATTTGATCATTACACATTATATACATATATCGAAATATCACACTACACAATAAACATGCACAATTTTTGTGTGTTCATTTAAAATGATAATTTAGAAGTTAGATTAAAGATTGTGGTTAAAATTTTGCAAAAGAAAAGAATTGCTACAGTGAGCTATTCAGACAGAAAATATACGGTTTCAAACGGAGGAACAGAGATGGAAGAGTAAGTAACACTCAATAACTATTGTACTTTAATCCAATAATATTAAATGTTAGTAATATTTGGTAGGTTCCTAAATGTATAAATAAAATACATGAAAACAATTGCACAAAAGGTAGAAATGAGGTAAATGGAGTAAAATGCTCCAAGATCCTTGCAACTTTAGACACAACTTGTATTAAAACGATAAATGTACCAATTAAGCTTATACAACATCAGGTCAAGAACACACATTGTGGTCCCTAGGGGTATCAGTAAAAGAATAATAAAGAATGTAAAACTAACAAGTAGGACCAAAATTGTATAAGTGCCAATCTCCCTGGAAGATATAACAGTTTATCAATTGGATACACCTAATAATACATGCTCCAAATATATAAAGCAAAACTTACAGAATTAAAAGCAATTATTATAGTGTATTATTAGCTCAACCTGATTGACACAGTAAATAATTAAAGAACTAAAAAGCTTAAATGACAACATAAGAGAAGAAAACCAAAATATATTAGCTAAAACCTGTCAATTAGGAAAATGTCTGAGCATATTATTTATTCTGGGCATGTTGAAACAGATGTGATTCAACATAGCTGATTCAGGGGGAGTGAGAAAGCTCACAGCAAGATAGTCCCACTTGGCAACATATGCCTTGCTCTAAAACCAACTCTGAAACCAACACTTCTAAACCTTGTTTTTGGTTTGTTTGTTTTGTTGTTTTGTTTTTTTTCAATTCAGAGGAAGAAGTGGAGACTTCCAGGAAAGAGAGAGTCAAAATTTCTCTCTTTGGCTGGCCTATGTGTAAGAGTTTTTGTAGTGTCTAGAGCTGGGTCAAAGTATATGTCACCATCTCAACTGTGGGGACCCACAGGCACATGCAGTGGGAGTTGAGATGGGAGGAGGGCTGTGATGTCCTCTATCAGGATGTAATTGTTATTGTTTTGGGGTTGTTTTCACATAGTGTCAAATAAAATAAATTTAGAAGTAGTTAAAAAGTAACTTTATTCTCAAGCAATGTGGCCTGGCCTGGTGGCTCACACCTGTAATCCCAGCACTTCGGGAGGCCAAGGTGGGTGGATCACTTGAGGTCAGGAGTTCAAGATCAGCTTGGTCAACGTGGTGAAACCTTGTCTCCACTAAGAGTACCAAAAAGTACCTGGGTGTGGTGGCAGGTCCCAGCTACTTAGGAGGCAGGGACAGGAGAATTGCTTGAACCCAGGAGGCAGAGGTTGCAGTGAGCTGAGATCACACAACTACACTCCAGCATGGGTGACAGATTGAGACTCTGTCTCAAAAAAAAAAAAAAAAATTAATAAGTAAAGTAGTGTTGCAAGCAAGAAACATAGTATCTGCAAATGTCTCAAAAGTTAGGCTGAAAAGGGCTGTCGTTCATATGGAGGATGAAGCAAGATGAGAAAAATGGTGAGAGAGGAGGGGAAGAATGGAGGGTGGTAAAATCAACACAAGATTCAAGAATGTTCCACTATCAAGTCAGTTCTTGGGAAGGATAAGAAGGGGGGTTGTACGTTTGCTCAGACTGGATGAGGAGCAGAGTTCAGGGGTCTGGGGGAAAGGGAGAAACTTAAGCCAAGTTTGTTTAACAAGTATTTTCTTCTGAACTCTGAAGACAAAATTATTTATGAGGAACAATGGAAATGGAGAGTCTGTGAATCTGTGATGTCTACAAGAGGGCATATCTAAAATAAGTCATAATGGTAAGAGTATTTCTTTGTAGTAAGCTCTTCCTAGAGAACACAAAGCATTAGGGAGTTTTCTTAATTGTAGCTAATCACCAGGACTCACTGCCCACCCTGTCTTTCTCTCCCACTTTTCTGTGCTCTATACATTTTTTCCAGTTGGCATTTCCTGAATTGTGATCTTTATGTTTACCTGGTAAACATAGATGGAGTGTTTTGCCAAGTTCTGTAATTAGTTTTATCAAATTATTGAACTTCAGGGAGAAGTCTATAAAAGCCCATCATGTGTACATAGTGGCTGAGAGGTATAGAGGGGCCTCTGGTGCTTGTCACTGGCATATGTAGTGGGGACTGTATTGAGGAACTGAGTCCTGTAGTGGTCGGGTCTATGGTGACCCTGGATTCTGTGAGAATTGAGTTGTTGAACACCCAGTTGGTATTGAAGGGTTGGCCGGTTTTCAGCAAACATCGTGTATTTGGTGTGAAAACAAAGACATCACAGCAGCCTTGGCTAGAGGGAGACTGTGGGTCTTTTGGGGAATAGAGACTATTCTTCTGCACACACGCTGTTGCACTGTGAATTGTCCTGTGATTCCAGGTCTAATCTGGGTCCAGAGGGAGTTGAGAACCCAAAGGAAAGAAGCCCTGAGGAGAGTCTCCGCTCCCCACCCTGCTGCTATAAAGTGATTCCTGCATACTCACACACATGCACACTGGACAATGATGTAGCTTTACTCCTCTCATGGCAAGGCCTCACCCTCAGAAATTGTGCTGAGAGAACTTGTGCTTCTAGAGTTTTCTGTTAATAGGCTATGTTAAGTGCCCAGAAGACTCATGGCTTACATTTATCCCCAGATCTTGAATCTGCAGCAGTGACCTATTTTCTCCACTAGCCTAGGCTTCTGGGTCATCCGTCCCTCCCATCTGCCTGCATGCATGCATTTATAAGTCAGAGCTACCCTCCCTGCCTGGACCAGTGACTGCAGCACTAACCAGTCTTTTCACCAACTGTGTACTGTTCCCTACCCATAGGTTTTTTTCCCTTTTTTTTTTTTTTTTTGATACTAAGTTTCACTCTTGTCACCCAGGCTGGAGTACAGTGGCAAGATATCAACTCATTGCAACCTCTGCCTCCTGAGTTCAAGAGATTCTTTTGACTCAGCCTCCTGAATAGCTAAGATTACAGGTTCGTGCCACCACTGACAGCTAAATTTTATAATTTTACTAGAGATGGGGTTCCACCATGATGGCCAGGCTTGTCTCAACTCGACCTCAGGTGATCCACCCACCTCGGCCTCCACAAAGTGCTGGTATTACTGGAGTGAGCCACCGTGCCTGGCCCTATAGGCTTTTTATAGCACATTCTCTTATTCTGACTTTTTCTTTTCCACAAATGCTCTTTCACAATCCCAAGGCCACACATCTGGTGCCTAAATACAAACCCTACTGAAAATCCAATGTCCACAAGTTCAAGATAAATTATTTGGACCTACTTATTGTAAGCAGAAATACAAAATAAAAATGAGACCCTTAATCAACTTAAAAATAAAAAAAAAATTTACTCTTCTTCTTAAAACATTTTATTTAGATACATTTTATATGTAAATTGTTTCTCTGCTTTTAAGTATCTATGAAATCTACTTCTGCTCTAATTTTTATCACTTTGTATTCTCTCTCTCTCTCTCTCTCTCAATGGAGTAACAAAGTCCTCTACTATTGTCACATTTGTCTGTTTTTTTCTAAAGTTCTCTTTACATGTTCTGTTTCCAGTAATCAACTCTGAACACTGAGCATTCTCAGTTCCCAGTATTCCCCTTGAGTCATTCAGGAAAAATTGGTATCTTTGTAAGGAGACAGAAAAAGTTGTTTGGGGGAGGTCACAACGTTGCACAGAAACGCTTTCTATAGACCCCTATTAGGTTCTCGATCTAATTGGTCTGTCATTTGCATGACTAGATAGTTACTGAATCTAGTCATACCATTTTGTTTTTTGCAGCTAATGACATCTGTTACCTATAAGTTTCATACAATACCTTGCTAAGCTGAAACATAAATCTTTTGTTAATTTACCCTAAATTGAGGGACTAGATTTGCAATTTCCAATCTTTCAATGTTAAAACAAATCAGAGAAGAGCAATGTGTGTGTGTTGTATGCATTTTATTGGCCAACTATCAAAATTCTTCTCATATTCCCTTGGACACTCTAGACAACCACCTAAAAAATATTCCTTCCTAATTTTTTTAGCCAAGATAATAGATTTCAAAAGGTGAAAGACTTAAAAATTGGGCAAAGTCAAAGTCTTGTCTTTGCTTCATGACTATTTCAAAGAGAAGGACAATTATGCCAAGCCATTGAACGATGTGGTTCTGATGACTTTTCTTTTATTTCAAACGTTTTCTCTAATTGTTAGTCTTATTGCAAAACATGTCTTAACGTAAAAGAGAAACTATCTGCATAACAATGTATGCATTCAATAAATATTCATATTAAGGCGTTCAAAGTTCAATAATGTATTACAGAATAGTGGAATTTTCTAAAATTAGAAAGTCAGATTGTTATTAATAAATTCATTATTTGTTCAGCATTTTCTAATGTTGGAAATTAAAGAACTGGGCATGCTTTTTCATGATAAGTTCAATTCTAGGAGGGTACTCACTGGTCTGCATGGTATTTTTGTAATGAATTATGTAGAATTGAGTAACCAGAATGTTGCAGAAATGCTAATTTAATCAGGATGAGAATGAAATCAGCCTCTTTGGTAGACTATTGGTATCCCAGAGGCTAATCATTTACTTCGGCTGTGTAGACATTGCTTCATAATGTCAGGGAGCCCTTTCAACCAAGTTGCCTTTGCTTCCCATTGACATGGTTGTGTTCTGATCTCTGTTTTTTCTTAAGCTCTCCCAGATGAGGGGTGATTATTTGTTGCATAAATGAGGTCCCTTATTTTTTCTCCATCATGAGAAACTCCTATTCTCCCTGCTGAAAGCAACATGTTGAAAGAAGAAATTGAGACAATATTTGAATATAACCCTTGCCATGTGGCCACCTGAGCAGCTTACCACATGATCACCAATAAGTTTGATTAATTTCATATAAGTAGAGGTGTTTTTCTATGATGTGCTTTTTCTCTTAAAAGCACATCTGATTAAGTTTAGTCTAATCAAGATAATCTCTCTTAAGAAAAACAGGAAGCCTTTTATCCAGTTTGCCAGTCTATGTCTTTTGATTGGGGCATTTAGCCCATTTACATTTAGGGTTAATATTGTTATGTGTGAATTTGATCCTGCCATTTTGATGCTAGCTGGCTGTTTTGCTGGTTAGTTGATGCAGTTTCTTCATTGCATTGCTACTCTATGCCAATTGGTATGTTTTTGGAGTGGCTGGTACTGGTTGTTCCTTTTTATGTTTAGTGCCTCTTTCAGGAGCTCTTGTAAAGCAGGCCTGGTGGTGATGAAATCTCTGAGTACTTGCTTGTTCACAAAGGATTTTATTTTTCCTTCACTTATGAAGCTTAGTTTGGCTGGATATGAAATTCTGGGTTGAAAGTTCTTTTCTTTAAGGATGTTGAATATTGGCCCCCACTCTCTTCTGGCTTGTAGG
>PVKV010038921.1:0-13491 GCA_004027835.1 Alouatta palliata | reverse complement strand
AATAATAATAATAATAATAATAATAAATTAAAAAAGAGAATCGCCTGAACCCAAGAGGCGGAGGTTGCAGTGAGCTGAGATCATGCCATTGCCCTCTGGCTGAGATGCAGCAAAGCAAGATTCCGTCTCAAAACAAAAACAAAAAAAACCTTGATTCTCCAGTGTCAAAGGACAACATTACAATTAATTACAACTAATTCAGTTAAATATCTCAGTTGGCTTTATTTGTGATCATAGACTAGAATCAGGCAACCGTCATGAGGAAGATCAGAAAACAGCTCAGTTTCAGTTTGGTGATGTAGAGCTTTAGCATGAGTGACTCCATTTTGATTTTTAGTCTTCTCTGTTGGGGCTCAGTGTAGAAACAGTCTAAAACAATGTCCTCCAGTCATTTTTACTTAACACTAGAGCTCAGATAAAATCAATTCTGACAGGTCTTTTTTTTTTTGCCTGTTTTTTCAGTGTTTCTGTGCAAGGTCAGATGCCTGGAGCTCTCCACTATTCTCACTGACCTCTGGAGTATGAATGGGCGATTCATATCCCTTGAGTAAACAAAACCAAAAACTCTCCTCCCTAATTATTCACCAAATATTTACTGGGCATCTGACAGTGAATAAAACAGACACTGTCCAAGCCAGATGCAGTGGCTCATGCCTGTAATCCCAGCACTTTGGGAGGCCAAGTTGGGAGGATTGCTTGAGCCCAGGAGTTCAAGACCAGCCTGGGCAAGAGAGTGAGATCCCATCTCTACAAAAATAAGTTTTTTTTAATTAGCTGGGCATGGTGGCACGCACCTGTAGTTCCAGCAACACAAGAACCTGAGGCAGGAGGATTGCTTGAGCCCAGGAGGTTGAGGCTTCAGTGAGCCACGATTGCCCTACTGCACTCCAGCCTGTGCAACAGAGAGAGACCCTGTCTCAAAAAAAAAAAAAAACAGAACCCAGAATTCCAGGTTGTAGATTCCTATACCATATTGACTCAGGATTTTTCTCAGCCACTTTGCCAACCAGGGACATCTATGGTGGGTGATGCCTCCCCTACACACACACCCAGGAGGGCCTGCCACTGGAGGCACCCTGCCCACTCAGCCCTCCTGTGTTATAGCTTGTACCTGCAGTCAGTGGTTCCCAAGCTCTTGTCCTGCATCCAGGAAGAATGGGGAAACACTGTCAACTGAAGGGTGAGGATGGGAGAACTGTTTCGAGCAAAACAACAGCTCTCAGCATAGTGGAGACGTGGGGGGTGGTGGGGGTGTGGTTTCTCTCTCAGTGTGGCTGGGTCCTCGGCTTTTTATGGACTCACACTAGGGAGTGTGTGCTGATTGGTTTGTGAGTATGCAAAAGAGATTAAAGCAAAGACACCACTCCAAAGTGGGCACATCAGTACAGAAAACCAATTAGGAAAGTGTAGGTACGTGTAAAATAGGTGAAGGCTGGGGATCAATCAGAAGAAAGCGTGCCAAACGGGAAGACAGGTTCTCAGTCCAGTGCCTGGATTTGACTTATAGCTTGACTTTCAGGCTTTAAACTTTCTTTGCCTTGGAGATGGGGTTTCAACCGGGGACCCGCCCTTATGTGCCCTGGCATTGGCCTTCTGCTGCTATCAGTGTCAATCAAAAGCCTTCCCTGACCCGGCTGTAGCTGGGTTGGGCTCCTTCAGCCACTGCCTCTGTTGCTGCATTTCACCACCGGATTCTCCTTGTCTTCTCGTCTGGCTCTTCCTGAACTCTGAGCTCCTTGAGGGCAGGAGCTGTTTGCATTCATCCTGATGTCTCTGGCACAATTCTGGGAATGTTATATGCTCAGTAGTCAATTGGGGGGAAAAATAAGCCAGGAATCTCTTTTAACTCCGTCTCCTATGCACCCAGCATACAGCCATGAAAGTGGCTTGAATGGATGTTTTTTTCACTGTCAAGTCAGATGATGGAGAAATATTTATGATGTGCCTAGCACGGTGTGAGACACTGGGGACACCGCAGGTGACAACACAGACCCCATCCCTGTGCTGCCAGAGGAGGAGGGAAGCTGTGTTAAGAAATCATGAAGGCCAGGCATGGTGGCTCATGCCTGTAATCCTAAGACTTCAGGAGGTCGGCGGATCATTTGAGGTCAGGAGTTCAAAATCAGCCTGGCCAACACGTTGAAATACAAAATTCGACTGTCTCGACTAAAAATACAAACTTAGCCAGCCATAGTGGCGCACACCTGTAATTCCAGCTACTCATGAGGCTGAGGCAGGACAGTTGCTTAAACCCGGAAGGTGGATGCTGTAGCGCGCTGAGATCACGCCACTGCGCTCCAGCCCGGGCAACAAAGTGAGACCCTGTCTCAAAAAAAAAAAAAAAATTATGAAGGCCAGGCATGGTGGCTCACACTTGTAATCCCAGCACTTTTGGGAGGCCAAGGTAAGAGGATTGCTTGAGTTCAGAAGTTCATGACCAGCCTGGACAACATCAAGTCCCCATCTCTGTTTTAAAAAAGAATGAAATCATGAAAGTGACTCACGCTTGTAATCCCAGCACTTTGGGAGGCCAAGGTGGGCGGATCGCAAGTCTAGAGATCGAGACCATCCTGGCCAACATGATGAAACTCCATCTCTACAAAAAATACAAAAAATTAGCAGGGCATGGTAGCAGGCAGCGGTAATCCCAGCGACTCCAGAGGCAGAGGCGGGAGAATCACTCGAACTTGGGAGGCAGAAGTTACAGTGAGCCAAGAGATCATGCCACTGCACTCCAGCCTGGGCAAAAGAGCAAAACTCTATCTAAAAAACAAACAGGCCCTTTTCAGCCTTAGGTCATCTGCACCCGGGTGAAAACAAACAAAAAAATTTAAAAAGAGTTGGCCAGGTGCCGTGGCTCACATCTGTAATCTCAGCACTTCGGCAGGCTGAGGCAGGTGGATTACCTGAGGTCAGGAGTTAAAGACCAGCCTGACCAACACGGAGAAACCCCATGACTACTGAAAATACAAAATTAGCCGGGTGTGGTGGTACATGCCTGTAATCCCAGCTACTCAGGAGGCTGAGGCAGGAGAATTGCTTGAACTTGGGAGGCAAAGGTCGAAATGAGCCAAGATCATGCCACTGCACTCCAGCCTGGGCAGCAAGAGTGAAATTCTGTCTCAAAAAAAAAAAAACAAAAAACTTTTGTGTTTTTTTTTCTTTTCTTCAGCACACACTTTTTAAAGCATCTATCTTAAGAAGCTATTAATACAAATGCCTGCTTGTGAAGTTTAAATTAAATAAAAGTGAGCTAGGAAAAGAAGAGCTAATTGAACATAAGGGAACCAGAAAAAAGAAAAGAACAAAGTCATGCCAAAAGGCAATAAAATAGAAAATAAAACAACAGAGCCAAACCGTGACACTTCAAAAAGGTCAGTAGCAATGATTAGCTTCTAGCAAGACTGTTAAGAGACAAGGAGATAGACTTCACCAATTTCTGTTGTCAGGAGTAAAAGAAGGAACATCACTACAGACCCTATAGAGATTAAAAGGACAGTAAAGAAATATGAACAACTTGACACCAATACGTTTGACAACTTTGATGAAATGAGCAAATTCCTTGAAGATACAAGCATGCCAGTTGGAATAAAGGACAGTACAGGGCACTGTAGGAGAATTTAGCTAGGGGATTGTTCTAAGTCCAGAGGGTCTGGAAAGTTTTCCTAGAAGTGATACTTTTAAACTGAGACCTGTAGGAGAAGTAGGATTTGCTAGGGTTGATAGAATTGTATCCCAGACTGGGGAATTAGTATGTGCAAAGGCTCTGAGGTTGGAATGAGCTTTCTGTGTCCAAAGAAAAAACATTACTCTAATGACACTTTTTGGTGTTTGATGACCACACGCCACATCCTTCCTGGGTCCAAACCTCCAAGCAGACCTGCTTAGCTTAAACAGAAAAGATAAATGCAAACCCAGTAGTAAGAGAAACATGGAAGTTTCTGGACTGAAACAGGAAGCAGTTTATCCTGCGAACTATATCACAAACTAGATCCAGAATTGATCTGGAACTAGTATTCCCTTTCAGGTGGCTGATCAAACTTCTGAGCCTTTTTCTTCCATGTAGCTTTCCTTATGAGTACTCACTACCCACTAGGCATTGGCATTGCACTTCATACTGCAAGTTCTTTGAATCTAATCCCCACTACTCTCTTTTTTTGAGACCAAGTCTTGCTCTGTTGCCCAGGCTGGAGTGCAGTGGTGCAATCTCAGCTCACTGCAACCTCTGCCTCCCAGGTTCAAGCTATTCTTCTGCCTCAGCCTTATGAATAGTTGGGATTACGGGCATCCGCCACCACACCCGGCTAATTTTTGCATTTTTAGTAGAGATGGGATTTCTTTTTTTTTTTTTTTTAGAGACAGGCTTTCACCATGTTGGCTGGGCTGGTCTCGAACTCCTGACCTCAGGTGATCCGCTTGCCTTGGCCTCCCAAAGTGCTGGGATTACAGGCGTGAGCCACCACGCCTGGCCTTAGAGATGGGATTTCACCATGCTGGCCAGGATGGTCTCAATCTCCTGATCTCATGATCCACTTGCCTCAGCCTCCCAAAGTACGGGGATTACAGGTGTGAACCACCACACCCACCCTTTTTTTCTGAGATGCAGTTTCGCTCTTTTTGCCCAGGCTGGAGTGCAATGGCGCAATCTCAGCTCACCACAACCTCTGCCTCCCGAGTTCAAGTGATTCTCCTGCCTCAACCTCCCGAGTAGCTGGGATTACAGTCATGTGCTACCATGCCTGGCTAATTTTTTTGTATTTAGTAGAGACGGTTTCACCATGTTAGGCTGGTCTCAAACTCCTGACCTCAGGTGATCCACCTGTCTCGGTCTCCCAAAGTGCTGGGATTACAGGCATGAGCCACTGCTCTCGGCCAAATGTCTGCTACTTTTAGACCCATTCTGCAGAGCAGCATACTGAGGCCTCAAAGAAGGCAAGCCATGCCTGAGGTCATAGAGGCCAAGCCCTACCTACCATTCCATCTCACTCCTGCCCATGTTTGTTTAAATGTTGGTGCTGGTTAGGCTGTGGTTTGTGTCTTGGGCGTGAGTTTCACAAACAAACACTCCACTGCTGTTACCCTGTCTCATTCCCAGGAGTTCTTTTAGGAGAGAGAAAAGGCTGGGCATGGTGGCTCATGCTTGTAATCTCAGCACTTTGGGAGGCCAAGCCATGTGGATCATGAGGTCAAGAGATCGAGACCATCCTGGCTAACATGGTGAAACCCCGTCTTTACTAAAAATACCTAACTTAGCTGGGCATGGTGGCGCATGCCTGTAGTCCCAGCTACTTGGGAGGCTGTGGCAGGAGAATGGCTTGAACCCGGGAGGCAGAGGTTGTAGTGAGCTGAGATCGTGCCACTGCAGTCCAGCCTGGTAACAGGATGAGACACCATCTCAAAAAAAAAAAAAAAAAAAAGGGAGAAAAAAATGTGAAAACCACCTAACCATCTCATCCATTTTCTTTCCCCCTCTAATCTGACGAACCAGTCAGTGAGATGCGCAGGTCTGATGTGCCTTTGGGGAAGGGGTGGGGAGAGGAGAGAGTCCCTTTCACTGCCCAAGCCTGTGTGTGCAACTTCCTGCCAGTGAGGAAACTCAGCTCGAGAATCAGCCCTGGTTCTCCTTTCCCCGATCTGGCCTCACAGGAGGAGTTGGCCGGGAGCCTTGGGCCCCTCTGGCCTCAGCCGGATTTCCCAGCCAAACGCCGGGGAGAGATGCCCTGGACCATCTTGCTGTTTGCAGCTGGTGAGTCTGAAGCCCCCCTTTCAGTTCCCCCACGCCTCTTCCCGCATCCCATGTCTACCTCGCCGCTCTGGGGGCAGAAACCAGTGCAGGGGCTGTCATTCCCAGGGCACTGAGGAGGCTGAGTCCTGGGCAGATGGGTTTGCCCATGAGCCTCAGAAACTCTCCGGCAGTGTTGCTTTTTTCTTTTTAGGCTCCTCATTACCCCCAAGTTCAGGAATATCAGAAATTCTACCCTCTGGAGTCAGCTGTGTCCACACCCCATGACTCAGCCCGGCTTGGTCTCTGAAGGCTCCTTGAGGGCTGGAGCAGCAGGAGGGTCTACCTAGGGGGATATCAGTGTGGCGGGGTGGGGGTTGGAGGCTGGACAAAGGAAGGCTTGTGTAGACCTCACCGGGCCAGACACTCCGCTCAGAAACCTGTGGGCAGTTGGGCGAGAGGCGGGTCCCCAGGAGACTTCATCCTGCAGAAAGCCATGCTCCAGCATCCATATTCCTCACCCCAACCTGGGAAAGGAGATGACTCCTCTGCCCTTCCTTCTCTGCCCTTCCACTCCCTCACCCCCTCCCTCCTGCCATAATGGCCTCCTCGCTGCTCCATTTTTTATATTTATTTTTATTTTTTTAATAGAGATGGGGTCTCACTCTGTTGCCCAGGCTAGTCTCAAACTCCTGGGCTCAGGCAGTCCTCCCGTCTTAGCCTCCCTGTGTGCTGGGCTTACAGGCATGAGCCACCACATCCGGCCTAGGCTGCTCCTTAAACATCCCCCTCAGGCCGGGCACAGTGGCTCATGCTTGTAATCCCAGCACTTTGGGAGGCCAAGGTGGGTAGATCACGAGGTCAAGAGATCGAGATCATCCAGGCCAACATGGTGAAACCCCATACTAAAAAATACAAAAATTAGCTGGACGTGGTGGCACACGCCTGTAATCCCAGCTACTCGGCAGGCTGAGGCAGGAGAATCGCTTGAACTCAGGAGGCAGAGGTTTCAGTGAGCCAAGATCGCGTCATTGCACTCCAGCCTGGCAACAGAGTGAGACTCTGTCTGAAAAATACCCCCATGCCCCTTCTATCCCCTGGACCTTTGCCTATGCTTCCCCTCTACTGGAATGCCCTTCCCCAGCTCTCCAAATGGATCCTTCCTCACCACTCAGGGCTCAGCTCATGGGAGGCCTGCTTGAGGTGGAGAGTCTGGAAACATGGTGAGATGTCATCTCTACAGAAAAGCGAAATTAGCTAGCCAGGTTCACCATCCTGACCAACATGGTGAAACCCTGTCTCTACTAAAAATACAAAAATTAGCAAGGCATGGTGGCACATAGTCCCAGGTACTCGAGAGGCTGAGGCCACTGTACTCCAGTCTGGGTGACAAAGCAAGAATCCGTCTCTAAATAAATGAGTAAATAAGAGTATAGTCATATTACTGTGTAATAACCATTGCTATTATTGAAAATTTATGGCCGGGCATGGTAGCTCACCCTGCAATCCCAGCAATTTGGGAGGCTAATGTGGGTGGATCACCTGAGGTCAGGAGTTTGAGACCAGCTTGGCCAATATGGTGAAACACCATCTCTACTAAAAATATAAAAATTGGGGTCAGGTGTGGTAGCTCACACCTGTAATCCCAGCACTTTGGGAGGCCAAGGCAGGTGGATTGTTTGAGGTTAGGAGTTCAAGACCAGCCTGACCAACATGATGAAACCCTGTCTCTACTAAAAGTACAAAAATTAGCCAGGCATGGTGGCTAGTGCCTGTAATCCCAGCTACTGAGGAAACTGAGGCAGGAGAATCACTTGAACCTGGGAGACGGAGGTTGCAGTGAGCCGAGATTGCACCTCTGCACTCCAGCCTGGGTGACAGAGACTTCGTCTCAAAAAAAAATTTTATATATATATACATATATATATATATATATATACACACACATACAAGTACATATGTGTGTGTGTGTGTGTGTGTATATATATATATATATATATATATATAAATTGGCTGGGCACGTTGGCACATGCCTATATTCCCAACTACTTGGAAGGCTGGAGAATCACTTGAACCCGGGAGGTGGTGGTTGCAGTGAGCCAAGATCACGCCACCGCATTCCATCCTGGGCACCAGAGTGACACTCTAACTCAAAAAAAAAAAGAATTGATTCAACTGCAGGGAGCCCTCACCATGGTCCCGGCAGTGTGGGGTAGGGTCACTAGCCTCCCAACATATAGAAGACACAAGGCCTAGAGACGGTGACCTGCTTGCTCAAGGCCACACAGTCAGGTCAGCCTCCACTCTCATCACGCACCCACCCACCTCCTTACCCTCTGCACCGCAGGCTCCTTGGCGATCCCACCACCATCTATCCGGCTGGTGCCCTTGCACCCAAGCAGCCAAGAGGATCCCATCCACATCTCATGCGTGGCCCCCGGGGACTTCCCGGGAGCTAATTTCACACTGTATCGAGGGGGGCAGGTGGTCCAGCTCCTGCAGGCCCCCGCGAACCAGCGCGGAGTGACGTTCAACCTGAGTGGTGGCAGCAGTGAGTCTCCAGGGGGACCCTTCCAATGCCAGTATGGAGTGATAGGCGAGCACAACCAGCCTCAGCTGTCAGACCTCAGCGAGCCCCTGAACATCTCCTTCCCAGGTAAGATCCTCCTGTGGGATCTCACTGCCAGGAGCTTCATTTCCTCACACGGACGTCTTGTATGTACTATTTGTTCGGAGGCCTTCCCAAAAAGAGCCAGGCTTATACCCTGCCAGGACTTACTCATCTTTCTTTTTCCATATTCTCAGCCAGCCCAAAAGTGGATTTGTTGTTTCACTGAGCTGAAGTCAGTTCACAAGGCTGACTTCAGGTATGGCTAGATCCAGGTGCTAAAAGCTGTCAAGAACCATTTGCCCCATCTCCACCCCACATTCTTCTCTGTCTTATTGTCAATCAGTCTGTCTCCCTCCTGGTAGCAAAATTGGTGCTGTGATTCTTCCCATTTTGCAGATAAGGAAACTGAGGCACAGGAGGTACACCTTGTACACAGGTTAAAGGTAGCCAATCTGGAATGCCATTGCCTTCCAAAAACCACAGATTGTACCTCCGTGATACACATTACTTCCCCTCTTGGCCACATACTTTTTTTTTTTTTTTTTTTTTTTAATGAGACAAGGTTGTCCAGACTAGAGGGCAATGGCACAAACATAGCTCACTGCATCCTCAAATTCCTGGCCTCAATCAATCCTCCCACCTCAGCCTCCTGAGTAGCTGGGACTGTAGGTGTGCACCATCATGCCCAGGTGATTTAAAAAATTGTTTTAGAGGGCCGGGCGCGGTGGCTCACGCCTGTAATCCCAGCACTTTGGGAGGCCGAGGCGGGTGGATCACGAGGTCAAGAGATCGAGACCATCCTGGTCAACATGGTGAAACCCCGGCTCTACTAAAAATACAAAAAAATTAGCTGGGCATGGTGGCACGTGCCTGTGGTCCCAGCTACTCGGGAGGCTGAGGCAGGAGAATTGCTTGAACCCAGGAGGCGGAGGTTGCGGTGAGCCGAGATCGCGCCATTGCACTCCAGCCTGGGTAACAAGAGCGAAACTCCGTCTCAAAAAAACAAAAAAATTGTTTTAGAGATGAGGATCTCAAGATGTTGACCAGGGCTAGACATAGTGGCTTATGCTTATAATCCCAGCACTTTGGGAGGCCGAGGTAGGTGGATCACCTGAGGTCAGGAGTTTGAGACCAGCCTGGCCAACATTGTGAAACCCCGTCTCTACTAAAAATACAAAAATTAGCCAGGCATGGTGGCATGCATGTGTAATCCCAGCTACGGGGGAGGCTGAGGCAGGAGGATGGTTTCAACCCAGGAGGCGAAGGTTACAGCGAGCCAAGATGGTGCCTCTCCACTCCAGACTGGGCAACAGAGCAAGACTCTTACCTTAAAGAAAAAGGCTGGGCACGGTGGCTCACACCTGTAATCCCAGCACTTTGGGAGACCGAGGCAGGTGGATCACCAGGTCAAGAGATCGAGACCATCCTGGCCAACATGGTGAAACCCCGTCTCTACTAAAAAAAAATTAAAAAATTAGCTGGACGTGGTAGCGCGCACCTATAGTCCCAGCTACTTGGGAGGCTGAGGCAGGAGAATGGCTTTAACTGGGGAGGCGGAGGTTGCAGTGAGCCGCGATCATGCCACTGCACTCCAGCCTGTCTCAAAAAAAAAAAAAAAAAAAAAAAAGATATTGCCCAGGCTAGTCTGAAACTCAGCCTCAAGTGATCCTCCCACCTTGGCCTCCAGAGTAGCTAGGATTACAGATTCGAGCCACCATGCCCAGCACCAGCCACATAAGATATCTGAGCAATTGCTATGCACCAGGCACTATCCTTGGGCCTGCCTTCCTGAAGCTGATATTCCAGGCGCGTAAGGACAGATGATAAACATGAAATCCAATATATATTCAACCTGCCAGCAGGGCACCAGATAAAATCCACCTGGGTGGGGATGTCATTTGAAGTAGAGTAGGGCAACTGGCCCCATGTTGTAATGGTCAGCACTCTGGACTCTGAAGTAGAATAGAGCAATCAGGGAAGCCCTCTCTGAGGAGGTGGCATTTGAGCAAAGACCTGAATGATGAGTAGGAGCCAACCACGTGGATATCCAGGGCACGTGCTGCAGGCACAGGATACAGGCTGTGCAAAAGTCCTGAGGCTGGAGCTTCCCTGGTGTGTCTGGGGAGCCCAGTATGGCTGTAGGATGGCGAACAAGGGAGAAAATGGGGAGAGGCAGGCCAGGGAGGCCACCGGGAGGATCGAGGGGGGCCTTGTGGACCACAGCAAGGTTTAGCTTTTCATCCGAGTGAGATGGGAGCCTTGGCAGGGCTGAAGTCCTCTTCTGGTCTTTAAGTGAGAAGGCTGAGCATGGGTCACAGGTTAAGAATTAGAAGGAGGAGCCCTCGGTGGCCTTCTGTGTCACCATCAGTCACAGCTTTCCTGGCCAGGTGTACAGTGGCTCACGCCTGTAAGCCCAGGACTTTGGGAGGCTGAGGAGGGAGGATTGCTTGAGCCAAGGAGTTCAAGATTAGCCTAGGCAACATAGTGAGACCCTGTCTCCAAGAAAAAAAAAGAATTACTTATTTTATTTTATTTTATTTTATTTTATTTTATTTAGGGATGGAGTCTCGCTCTGTTGTCTAGGCTGGAGTGCAATGGCATGATCTCAGCTCATGTAACCTCTGCCCACCGGATTCAAGCAATTCTCCTGTCTCAGCCTGCGAAGTCACTGGGATTACAGGCCTACACTGCCATGCCTGGCTAATTTTGTAATTTTGGTACAGATGGGGTTTCAACATGTTGGTCAGGCTGGTCTCAAACTCTTGACCTCAAGTGATCCACCTCCCTTGGCTTCCCAAAGTGCTGGAATTACAGGTGTGAGCCACAGCACCTGGCCCATTTTAATTTTTTTTAGATGGGGATCTTGCTCTGTTGACCAGGCTAGAGTGCAGTGGTGCAATCACAGCTCACTGCAGCCTCCACTTCCTGGGTTCCATCAATCCTCCCCTCTCAGCCTCCCTAATAGCTGGGACTGCAGCTGTGCACAACCATGCCTGGCTAATATTTCTATTTTTTATAAAGACAGAGTCTCACTGTGTTTTCCGGGTTGGTCTAGAACTCAGCTTAAGTGATCCTGCCACTCAGTTTCCCAGAGTACTGGAATTACAGGCATGAACCACCGCACCTGGCTCTCCACCAATTTTTTTTTTTTTTGAGACTGAATCTTGCTCTGTTGTTCAGGATGGAGTGCAGTGGTTCGATCTTGGCTCACTGCAATCTCCACCTCCAGGGTTCAAGTGATTCTCCTGCCTCAGCCTCCCAAGTAGCTAGGATTACAGGCATGCGCCATCATGCCCAGCTAATTTTTGTATTTTAGTAGAGATGGGGTTTCACCATGTTGGCCAGGCTGGTCTGAAACTCCTGACCTCAGGTGATCTGCTTACCTTAGCCTCCCAAACTACTGGAATTACAGGCATGAGCCACTGCGCCTAGCTCCTCCACATTTTTTTTCAATTAGCGGGGTTTGGTGGCATGTGCCAGTAGGCTGAGGCAGGAGGATCACTTAAGCCGGGGAGGTAAAGGATATAGTGAACCGTGATCGCACCACTGCTCTCCAGCCTCGGTGACAGAGCGAGACCCTGTATATAAAAAAAAATTTTTTTTTGAGTGCAGTGGCACAATCTTGGCTCACTGCAGCCTCCACCTCTGAAGCTTAAAGGATTTTCCTGCCTCAGCCTTCTGCGTAGCTGAACTACAGGTACAGGCCACCATGCTTGGCTAATTTTTTTTTTTATGTCTCTTTTCAGTTTATTGCATGAAGGAGTTACACTAGTCCAAGTTAAAAGCGGATTCCAAATGATTACATTATACAAGCTATGAGGTTTTTAAACTTGTGACAAGGGACAGAAGAGAAATTCTACTCATTGCAAGGAAAGCCTCACTTAAGCTTCAGTGAGCCACAAGCACTTAAAACCCATGAACCTTCAGCTGGTCATCCTTAGCCAGTCCAATCTCTGTGAGGAGCTGGCATATGTTCTTGAATTGGTCACACTGTAGCTGAATTACTTCTCCATATTCTGGATGCTCAATTGCAGTACCATTGCAGGCAAACTTCTTAAACGCCTTCACTAGTTTCTTTTTTTTTTTTTTTTTGAGACGGAGTTTCGCTCTTGTTACCCAGGCTGGAGTGCAATGGCGCGATCTCGGCTCACTGCAACCTCCGTCTCCCAGGTTCAAGCAATTCTCCTGCCTCAGCCTCCCGAGTAGCTGGGACTACAGGCATGCGCCACCAAGCCCAGCTAATTTTTGTATTTTTAGTAGAGACGGGGTTTCACCATGTTGACCAGGATGGTCTTGATCTCTTGACCTCGTGATCCACCTGCCTCGGCCTCCCAAAGTGCTGGGATTACAGGCGTGAGCCACCGCGCCCAGCTTCACTAGTTTCTTTTTATTGTAATCATCAGCGATCCCTTGGACAGTAGTGAGGGTCTTCCTGCCATTTCTCTGTTGACTTCTTATATGGATATAATCCTCAGTGCCAGCAGGAAGCAGGTCATCACCCTTACCTGCATCAGCAAAGGGGTCGAAAGAGTGGAGGTTCTGCATAATGGACATACGATACGATTCCTTTTCCTCGGTGGAAACGGCCTGTGGAAGGTGGTGGAGGGAGAAGGCGGTGGGGGGGATGGAATGTCAGGAAAGGAGGGGGCTCCAGGGGGAGGCTGCTGAGTTCTCGGCAGCGGCTCAGTGACTGGGGCTAATTTTGGTTTTTTTTGAGATGGAGTCTTGCTCTGTCACCAGGCTGGAGTGCAGTGGTGCAATCTCGGCTCACTGCGATATTTGACTCCCTGATTCAAGCGGTTCTCCTGCCTCAGCCTCTCGTAGCTGGAATTACAGGCACATGCTACCATACCCAGCTAAATTTTGTATTTTTGGTAGAGATGGATTTTATTATGTTGGCCAGGACAGTCTCGAACTCCTGACTTCGTGATCCACCCACTTTAGCCTCCCACAGTGCTAGGATTACAGGCGTAAGCCACCATGCTCAGCCCCTAATTTTTGTATTTTTAGTAGAGATGGGGTTTCACCATGTTTGCCAGGCTGGTCTTGAACTCCTGACCTCAAATGATACGCCCACCTTGGCTTCTTAAAGTTCTGGGATTACAGGCGTGAGCTACCGTGCCTGGCCAAAAATTTTTTTTTTTTTTTTTTTTTTTTT
>PVKV010038919.1:0-13491 GCA_004027835.1 Alouatta palliata | reverse complement strand
GGGGAAAAAGGGGAGGGACAGCAGGGGGTGGGGAGTTGGGGAGGGATAGCATGGGGAGAAATAACAGATACAGGTGATGGGGAGGAAGGCAGCAAATCACACTGCCATGTGTGTACCTATGTAACAATCTTGCATATTCTTCACATGTACCCCCAAACCTAAAATGCAATAAAAAGTATATATATTAAAAAAAAAAAAAGAAAAAAAAAGAAAAATACTGCCCAAAATTTACAAGTTGCTGATACATTTGAGCAGAGAACCCAGATCGTGATCCCAGTGGGTTTTAAAGCCTAATTTTGATTTTGTTTTTCTGCCTTCTCTATTTGTTATCCAAGTTCCAAAGTCTGTTTTTTGCTACTCAGCTGACAGTGAAATGTGAAATTTGTTCTTATAATAACACGGAACCGTTTCTGAAATAAGTTTAGTTTTATCTTGGCATTTGTTTGACAGTGGGAGACCATTATTGGACTGCAGGCTCACATCTGTCTAAGTGATTGTCTGATTAGCCTGAAATATGCTTGCAGAGGCATAATTTTCTCTATACCATTGGTCTCCCAACTTTTAAATTGTGCCTCTCATTAGCAAAATAGTTTGAAAATGTCTCTCGATAAAATGTGTGCATATTCTTTTTTTCTTCATATCATATGCATGTAGTATTGTTATTCTGCATATTAAATATTAAGAAAGTCTAATTTCTAATTTTTCAGATAAAAGTATAAATAAAAATCCCATTATTTTAAAACATACTTTCTGGAGTATGTAACCCCACTTTGGAAACTGTAGTCCTAGATTTCTGATTTGTAATAATTTTCCTGCTCTAATATTTCTTTGGAATCCAACTTTTTTATGTCATTTTAACACCAAAGAGCAGTGGCTCTCACCTGAGGGGAGAATCTGATGGCAGTTCCTAAGAACTAGACTTTAAAACGGCCTGTCAGTGATCCTGGTCCAACTCCCCCAGGACTGCTGCATGCATCAGCCAGCCACTGCATCTCATGAAGATGGTGACTGGTAGCAACATGGCCTTAACATAGCTTACCTGGGTAGCAAAATGGTATGACTAGCAATTTTTAACTGCAGATTGTACTTGCATAGATGTAGTAGAAAAACAGTGAGGCAGAATAATAAAACAAATAATTTGTGTCCTGTTGACAAAAACTTGTATGAAAAGTTTTAAAAAGAAGTTCTTTATGGTGCAGTGGCTCATGCCTGTAATCCCAGCACTTTGGGGGGCTGAGGTGGGCAGATCATGAGGTCTGCAGTTCGAGACCAGCCTGGCCAACATGGTGAAACCCCATGTCTACTAAAAATACAAAAACTGGCCAGGCATGGTGGTGCGTGCTTGTAATCCCAGCTCCTTGGGAGACTGAGGCAGAAAAATCACTGGAACCCGGGAGGCAGAGGTTGCAGTGAGCCAAGATGGTGCCATTGCACTCCAGCCTGGGGGACAAAGTGAGACTCTGTCTAAAAAAAAGTGGTTTACATCTGTGGGTATTTAAAGCAATGGTCACTGTGCAGTGCCGTATGCAATTGTGTCTCCCGGTAAGCCAGGAGTTTTCTTGAGAACGTGTAAGTGGATAAACTTTATTGTTATTTTGTAGAATCATTTTTTAAATGTGGTGTGAGAATCTGTGATTTAAGAAGTTTTATGGGGAATCTCATTTTGTGATGTAAATAGTCATTTTTTGAGTATAAATCCAAAGTTTTGTATGCTGTTGGCCTAAAGAGGTTCTGTAGCATAGACAGTATTAGGTGATGGTAGGGAGGTGGGATTCCAAAGCTTTCATTGTACATATCCAGATAATTCAGACCAAACTCTCCCTTTCTGTTTGAAATATACTAGGCTGAGTTGTATAAAAAAAAATTCCAAATCTGTGCTTCTTTTCTTGACCATGACCTCAGCAATCTTCAGAAAAATGTCTGAGGAACAGTCCTAAGAGGAAGCCCTGCAAAGAGAGACCTGTGGTCATAAACACCCGAGAAACACTTCCAACCTGTCCCTTCTTTTGGAGAGTCACCGTGCATTACAGACTATGAGAAGTCCCGCACAAAGGAACACATTTGAACTTAGTTTAACCTTGTGTCTTCTAAACTTCTTTTGACCTTTATTTACATAAAATGTGCTAACTTACAGTCAGACTGGTGTTCTTTGAAAACCCTTTTTGGGAAATGCTGGTGTGAATTATGCTAGTACCTATACAGCCTCAAGTACTAAGAGTACTAGTCAGTAGTCCTAAGAAGCCAAGGATGGTAGGGCATGAATGTCCAGTTTCATACTGCCGCCACTGGTAGTTTGAGGGATTGGCTAAGGGGATCCTCCAGGCAAACACTGGGTTTGTAAGAGTAAGGGTTTATCCGCAAAGAGAAAAATAACCACCTGCTGGACCGAGACTGGCCCACTAGTTTTCCCAGAGTCTTTTTTTCTCCTAAGCACCTCCTCCCACCCCAGATTTTTGCTGCTTTTTAAGGGGTTGGGGAGGGATGGGATGGAGCATCTTTTCCCAAGTAGAGAGGACCCAGGGCTCTGCCATGGAACACTGGGAAAGCAGGAAAGATTGATGAAGTAGAGACAAAGCCTTGAGCTCCCCCTAGAGGTAAGTATCTGGTCATCTCTACTGTGGCAAAAAAGGAAAATAACAACTTTTTTTTTTTTTTAAAGATTTATGTATCATGGACATTATATAAAGTTTCGATTTAAGAATCACCCCAATGTTTTAGTCAAAAAGTAAAAGAGTAGTTATCTTTTAATATTAGTGCTTATTTGAGTTTATATATTATTTTGTAACTTATCTTGTACCTCTGGCCAGCATAATACATATTAAGAAAGTCTAATTTCTCTACAGCTGTTGCAATATACATCAACAGCAACTCCTATCTAAGGGCTATGACCTAGTCAGAATCTGCATCTGGTTTTGGTCAGAAACAGCCACACAGGGTCAGTGCAGGTGACCCAGTCTCAATCTGCAAATACTATGTCTTATGGAAACACAACATTGGCTAATGTGACTTTTATGAGAACTTCAAATGCAAACTCTTCATCCTTCTTCCCAAACTGAGCAATTGAAGTACATTTATTTATTACCTTTATTTATTCATCTGTATTTGGTAAACAGCAAGCACTTCTCTCAAATGTTATGACATGAAGGGATGCCTTATGACATTCCCTTAGAATGCCTATGACACTTGTGATTCTGTTAAGATCACTTTAGCATAATGGCTGGTCTAACTTTGTTCACAAACATGTTGTGTTCTGTTTTTATGACGTTTATGACGAGAGAGGAAAGTAGGCTGAGCTCAGAGAGCTGGTCCCTGGTTCAGTCTATCTCCTCCCACACTGTGATTTCGAGAAAATCCTTTAGTTTCTCAGGGCCTGGGGGTTTTATCTATTAGCCATGAGATGCTGGCCGGGTGCAGTGGCTCACACCTGTAATCCCAGCACTTTGGCAGGCTGAGGCGGGCAGATCACCTGAGGTCAGGAGTTTGAGACCATTCTGACCAACATGGTGAAACCCCATCTCTACTAAAAATGTAAAATTAGCCGGGTGTGGTGGCAGGCACCAGCTACTCAGGAGGGTGAAACAGGAGAATTGCTTGAACCTAGGAGGTGGAGATTAGTTATAGTGAGCCGAGATCGCGCCATCACACTTTAGCCTGGGTGACAAGAGCGAAACTCCGTCTCAAAAAAAAAAATGAGATGCTATAATATCCCAAGGTGGACCCACACTCTCACTTGTGCTAATGGAAGGGCAGCCCTGCGTGGTAGCACATTGAGGCACATGTATCCTCAGGTGTATGGGGAAGGTGCTGGGTCTGCAGTCACCATATGATTATAGCATGCCTCCCTCAAGGTTTATATTTCTCAGAGATTTAGGAGGAGGCCATATTATTTTGACATTAAAACCAAGATAGATTTGCTTGGGAGCAAATTAAAAAGACGTGGAGATTTAACACAAAACAAGAATGAATTTTAAAGCTTCCAACAGGCCCCAGGGCATACATTCACAGCTCTTTACAGTTAGGGGTGGTTCCAATAGAAAGGCTAGAGAAGTGCTGCCCTGGCCCCCAGAGCCTGGGTGACACCAGTGTGCCTGGAAGCCCACTCCAAGCTTGAGCACAACATCATCTTCAAGCTTGCGCAGGGTCATTGCACATCTCTTCTCTCTATGCTAGAATGGTACTGTGTGCCAGGCTGGGTACCAAGCCCTTTGCATACATTTGATCTTCACTGGGGTCCTATGGTAGGAACTGTTATCCCATTTTACAGATGACAAAACCAAGACACAGGGATTTGAGGTTACTGTGAGTGAGTGCCAGAGGCAGAAACTGAGTGCTTGATCTGTTTAGCTCTCCAGTGTGCAGTTCCAGCTCCTACCCTGTGGGAATGCTGGCTAGGCTGCTCCCTAGTGGTGAAGCAATGGGAGCGCAGGAGCGGAGCGGGGCTGGAGAAATCTCACTCCTCTCATTCAGAGCCTGAATTTTAAGGGCTGAGTACTATCAGTGGTGGTGTACCATGATTGTATTATCCATCTGCCTTTACAGGATCCAGGAGATATTCCACTGTGCACAGTTTGACCTAACTCTATAATTATATTTCAAAGTTTTATCATTTTGCCCCGTCGTGGTGGGCACCATAATGCACTCCATGGCCCAAAAGAGGAGGTCCCAGATAAGTACAGTGCTTGGAGGTTTTTAGGTCTTTTGTGCTTTTAAGACAGAATATGGAGAATGAAGACAATTTAGCTCACCTTAAGAAATATGAATCAGGAGCTCACTATACACTAGAACCAGGCCCTACTGCTAGAAACGAGAGGCATGAACACAAATCACTTTTTTTTTTTTTTTTTTGCAGTTAAATACTATGAGCAAGATAAGATGATACCCTTTATCTTGGGTGTTTTCTAGTTTATAGTCTCAAAGAAAGAAAATCACTTCTTCTTTGTTTTGAGGGAGGTGGGCAGACTGCCTGAGTCAGGGTCCCTATCATTTGTTGGGGGCAGCATTGGACGACATCGTGGTTTCTTGGAGGTTCACGTGGCTTTCCGTGGAGCAGGCGCCAAGATTAAGGCAGTTTGTGCATCACTTATTAAGACAAATTCCCTTTGTCTAGCACTGTGACTGTTGGCCTGATGAAGGGAAATTGTGAGAAATTTTGCTTGTTTCAGAACTTCAGCTTCCCGTTCTGGCCATCCCCTTGCCTCTGCTAATGTTATTTGTGTCCTGAGGTTTGAAATGATTTGGTTTATTAAGGGATCCTAATATGAGGTGCTCAGTCAGTGCCATCTCATCTCCTAAGTACCGCCTGCAGCTCCGGGAGGAAGGGATTTAATGGACTCCGGTTCCTTTAGGAAGCTTTATTTGAAATTCATTTGGGCACAGAAATTTTATGGGTACAATCAGATCCAGACATTGCTTAATGAAGTTCTAGGCAGGATGTACTGTGAATGATCTGTGCCTTCTCCAAATCCTCAGTTAAGCTCCTCTGATATACCATTAACTTTTAGAAAACCAGAATCTATGACCCAAATTCTAATTAATTTTAAGAACAATGAGGTAAAAAGGCACATTCTTTTTTCCTTTTTCTTTGTCTTGCTAACAAAGAATTTTAAACTGTGGCTATAGCATTTAAGTGCATACATTTTGAATTTGCTTAATGAAGTTCTAGGCAGATAGAGAGAATAACATGAAATCATTAGCAAATCAATGAATTAGATTTCTTTGTGTGATAACATCTACAGTATAGATAACATTAAATATCTATAGTATAACTTTCATTTATTCTGTGTCAACTATTGTTTAGAGTAATTCACTATCATAATCTATATTTAACTTACTGTACTTTATAAAGGACTTTAAGATAGCACAAATTATCTTCCATAACATATTCTATGACACCGGTATTATCATCCCACTTCTTATTTGAGGACACTGAAATTTAGGAAAGATTAGTTAACTAATTTCACAAAGTAGTGGTCCTAGGAAAGAAACATATGTTTTAATCGCCAGCCTAGGGTTTTTTTCCATTAAATGATCAGATTTTCTGCTATTATGTTATTGGTTTTAATTAATAGACATATCGGTTGCTACTGACATTTGGCACATCTGGCTTGCTGTTCTTCAAGATCTTCCAGTGGGCTCTCGGTACTCAAATATCGACCAGTGCCAGGCAGCTAATGTCAATGGGGGGGGGGGTGGTGGGCTGGGTGTTAGAACAGGGAGTGGTGGGGACAATGGCAAATTTGAGAGTGTACACTCCACTTAAAAAAGGGTTCCCTTACCTATTCCCACTGGGCATGCTGGCCTGGTGTTGCAAAATCTTTTAAAATTTGAGGTGAGCCAGAGATCTGGATTTTACGTGAAATCTCTCTATTCTCAGTACTGGCAACCAAAAAAAAATTTTTTTTCCTTTTAAACTCTGCAAGCCAAACAAAACCCATCTACCAGGTGGATTCAGCTCATGACTGCTAGTTGTGACACGGGCTTGCCTTCTACTTTTTTGGAGGTACATGTGGAGGAGGAGTGAGTGGGTGGGGTAAGGCCAACGTTACTTACTCAGACTATAGATGCTTCTTTTCCTGAAGGCAGGAAGTCTGAGCAAAGTTAGGGAGCCTGTGGGTTTCCAGATTGCTTAATGTGGGCTATTTTGGGACTGCCCTCTTCTTGCAGAACTATCTGAAATGAGGGAGACTTCCTTATAATTCGGGGCTGACCACTGAGCACCATGTTGTCGCTCACTCTCTAGTATCTTTATTATTATTTCTTTGCTTCCTTCGTTCCTTGCCTCTTTTTGGGGGATTTCATTTTCAGTTGAAGATGAAAGTGAAATCAGTAACATATGCAAACTTCCCAGACAGAAGGCTTTAGAAGAGGGGAAACTTTTTTTTAAATTTAAGTTCTGGGATACATGTGCAGAATATGCAGATTTGTTTCATAAGTATACATGTGCCATGGTGGTTTGCTGCACCCATGAACCCGTCATCTACATTAGGTATTTCTCCTAATGCTATCCCTCCTCTAGCCCCTCACCCCCTGACAGGCCCCAGTGTGTGATGTTCCCCTCCCTGTGTCCATGTGTTCTCGTTGTTCAATTCCCACTTATGAGTGAGAACATGCAGTGTTTGCTTTTCTGTTCCTGTATTAGTTTGTTGAGAATGATGGTTTTCAGCTTCATCCAAGTCCCTGCAAAGGACATGAACTCATCCTTTTTTATGGCTGCATAGTATTCCATGGTGTATATGTGCCCCAATTTCTTTATCCGGTCTATCATTGATGGGCATTTGGATTGGTTCCAAGTCTTTGCTATTGTGAATAGTGCTACAATAAACATACATGTCCATGTGTCTTTATAGTAGATTGATTTATAATCCTTTGGGTATATACCCAGTAATGGGAGTGCCGGGTCAAAAGGTATTTCTAGTTCTAGATCCTTGAGGAATCACCACACTGTCTTCCACAATGGTTGAACTAATTTACACTCCCACTAACAGGGTAAAAGTGTTCCTATTTCTCCACATCCTCTCCAGCATCTGTTGTTAGGGTGAACTTGTTTTAAACTAGATTTTCTTTTGTTTATGTGATCTGTGGATTTTATTTTTTCTGTTTCCTGTCTCTGTAAGCATAGAAAGTTGAAAACTAATTTGATTCAACTTTCCCAGATGCAATATCATGTGTATTTTATGTTAGTTTTTAAAGTTTTTGAATTTTAACCAAACTCGGCACAAAGTGACTGTGTTACTGTTGTATGCCCCCGCTCAGCTGCACAAATATGTAAGCATTAGACTCAGTTTGTCTTTATTGTAAAGAAATTCAGATCTTCTCTGTGTGTCTAATAAAATTCCATCTAGATTAACATGTGCTGTGACCAAGAGATTCTTTTACTTTATCAATGTAATGGTTTGAGCATTTTTGGTCTTTGGAGATATGATGAAAAGGTGACAAAAGCATGTAATGAAGAAGGTTCACACACTCCAGATTAAAAACTATTATTTGCTGAGCACTTATTATTTGCCAGGCGCTATGCTAATACTTTACAGTCATCCTACATTATCTCATTCAATCCATTAAACCATGTGCAATGTACCATCATTCCTACTTTAAAGATGAGAAAATTAAGTCACAGAAAGATTCAGTACTTTGCCCAAGATCCTATGAGTAGTCGGGGTGGAACTTGGATTCAGACTCAGGCTTACTTGATCCACAAAGTATCACATTTCTAACCACCATGTTATGTAGATAGCATCATTATCGAAGAACGAATGATTTCTACTGCTTCAGGAGCTATGCAACAGAATAAGCCAAGAAAAGAGAATTTGTTGAAGTGAGAACTGAGTATCACTCTGTGTAATTAAGATGGTGCAAGCAGATAGAGCAGAAGCACATTGGCCGTACTTAGCAGGACACTGTATTCTACGTACTTTCTAGGACTGGTGGAGAATTAAACTGGAAATTCTGGTGCAGCAGCAAACTCCTCTTGCTTGCTGAGGAATGTGTGTGTGAGACTATGCCTTCAGCAGTCCATGACATCAGTGTTAAATGACCGTTGGCGGAAACAATGTCAAGTTTTATGGTAAGGTGGAATATTGATTTCTGTAATGTTTTGCGTGAATTTAATTCCTGTTTTGTGTTTCAGTATATAAATGTGCCTTAATTTATTCAACCAGTTCCTATTAAGAGATACTGAGAATTGAAGATCTATATATTTTGATCTCCAACAAATTGTTGCCATAACTAATCACTTTGAATTGTGTTTTACCATCTCTAGATTCCCATTTGGATTTTAGTGTTTGGTATCACAATAGTCACAGTACATTGCATTTGTGAACAATAAAATCCAAATACTTCATCTTTGGCAACCAAAGTCTTCCATGACGTTCCATTTTAAGACATGGGTAGTTAATGAGGTAGGTGCCAAGATCTATAGTTGATCCCATTCTGGGTACTGTTTGTGTTGCCACGCAAACTGATGCTCAGATGGTTTGCTTTTAGCATGTAGGCGACCTGCTGAAATCAACATAACTGGGAAATATGGAAGAATGAAACTGTTGTCTTAATACTTGTCCCTCTTGAATCAGCAATTAAGTTATAGCTTTATCAGCCTTTACTGGTCAAGTGTTTGCTATCTGTGGGTTGTTGAAATGCTGGCAAGTTTTAAAGCCCATAGTGGGACAGTTTATATATATTTTGTTTATTGGGTGCATTTAGTTTAGAAAGACATTAATGAAGCTAAACTAAAATATTTTATGGCTGCTGCTGTCTTTCCCAGTAGTTGTTAACGTATGTAGCTAGCAAGATAAAAGAAACAAAGAATTTAAAACTAATAACCTTGGAAGAAATTCCAGACTGGGTACATTTGGGATTGCCAGGAATGCTCTTCTGTGATGAAGTTATTGGATATCATATCAGCCTTTGCTTCTTCATTGGATATTAGTGTAACTAATGTGATAACTTATTTAAATTTGTGATAAATAATTCCAATGGTACAGAGTATGTAGGGAAAATAAATACTCCTTACTCCTTTGAGTGTTCTGAGCAACTCTGTACTGACAGATTGTTCTTTACTTTTCTAGAAACTATGACTACAAATATATGTATTTATAGTCACATGGGCATCTATGTAGCATATCTTTATTATATTTAATGATAGACCTATTTAATCTTACAAACATCTAGCTTTGATTTTCCATAAATGGGATGATAATGTTCTCAGTTCTCCTATTACTTGCTTTTTTTCCTTTAATAGCACCTCTTTAACATACTTTTCTATTGTTATTATGGGGTGACTAATAAGTGTACTAAGTTTTACATCAAGAGGAAATGTTATGAAAATATTTGCTGTGGAGTGATAGAAGCTGCACTTGGAGAAAATCCATCTAACTTACAACTATTCCTTGAGGGTCTACAATGTACCAGGCACTGTTCTAAGCAAGGGTCTTTGCAAATATCTAGGTGTGAAAAGTGGCTGACGAGTGTGTTTGGACCCCACAGCCCTATGGACAAGTGCTTTGCTCTGGCTTCCAGGTAGACTGGGGCCTCAGCTGTGAAAAAGCACAGTTGGAATCCAGTTCTCACCACAGAACATCTGCTTGATCTCGAGGAAGTTACCTAACCTTTCTTTGCTTCAGTTTAGTTTAACTGTAAAATATGGTTAATAATACTCTGTTTCCTAGGTTGTGAGGATTAAATATGATGTAAAGTAGTTAGCATAATTTCTGACACATAGTAAGTGCTCAATAAATGTTAGATATTATTATCGTTGCTGAGCCCAAGGTGGGTTATAGTTTTGCATTTACTTTCTAATAATTTAATTATGAAGTTATCTTCTATGCATGTTAATATGGGTGTTCTTAAGCATGGGCCACTAAACTTTAAAAAATAAAAGATTTAAAAATCAAATTGGGCTAGTCTTAACATGTCAGTCAAATTTAAAAATGTTAATTTTTATGCAGATAAACTACCAACCTACTAATGAATGGTATAAAAGTTGTATATAATATTTTATTTTATGTATCTGGAAGATGGGAAGAAATTATGCCAGATTTTTAGAAGACTAAAAACTGAAAGAGGTACAAACATTTTTATGAAAAAAGTTAAAGATACTGAGATTCATGAACTTAGTTAATAGAAGTTTAAGGGATGACTATGGCTATTTTCAACACTATAAACTTTGTTAGAAAAAGGACTATATATGGGAAAATGAGTCAGATTATCCCACTGGAGAGAGATAAGGAAGAAACTGTGTAATGGAAAGGTTGAAGAGGCTTTGGGACAAATTTGGGTATGTTTTTATTTATTTTTATTTTTTCATTGATCATAGGAAAGTCCAAAATTTATATATATATATGTATTTTATTGCACTTTAGGTTATGCGGTACATGTGCAGAACATGCAAGATTGTTGCAGAGGTACATACATGGCAATGTGGTTTGCTGCCTCCATCTCCCACACCGTCACCTATATCTGGTATTTCTCCCCATGTTATCCCTCCCCAACCTCCCCACCCACTGCTGTCCCTCCCTTAGTCCTGCACAACAGACCCCAGTGTGTGATGCTTCCCTCCCTGTGTCTATGTGTTCTCATCGTTCAACACCTGCCTATGAGTGAGAAGATGTGGTGTTTGATTTTCTGTTCTTGTGTCAGTTTGCTGAGAATGATGGTTTCCAGGTTCATCCATGTTCCTACAAAGGACACGAACTCATTGTTTTTTATGGCTGCATAGTATTCCATGGTGTATGTGTGCCACATTTTCCTTGTCCAGTATTTTATTCTCTTTGTAGCAATTGTGAATGGGAGTTCACTCTTGATTTGGCTCTCTTTGAGTCTGTTATTGGTGTATAGGAATGCTTGTGATTTCTGCACATTGATTTTGTATCCTGAGACTTTGCAGAAGTTGCTTATCAGTTTCAGGAGATTTTGGGCTGAGAAAATGGGATCTTCTAAATGTATGATCATGTTGTCTGCAAATACAGACAGTCTGACTTCCTCCTTTCCTATTTGAATATGCTTTATTTCTTTTTCTTGCCTGAATGCTCTGGCTAGAACTTCCAATACTATATTGAATAGGAGTAGTGAGAGAGGGCATCCTTGTCTAGTGCCAGATTTCAAAGGGAATGCTTCCAGTTTTTGCCCATTTGGTATGATATTGGCTATGGGTTTGTCATAAATCGCTTTTATTATTTTGAGTTATGTTCCGTCAATACATAGTTTATTGAGAGTTTTTAGCATGAAGGGCTGTTGAATTTTGTCAAAGGCCGTCTCTACATCTATTGAGATAATTATGTGGTTTTTGTCTTTGGTTCTGTTTATGTCGTGGATTACGTTTATAGACTTGTGTATGTTGAACCAGCCTTGCATCCCCGGGATGAAGCCTACTTGATTGTGATGGATGAGCATTTTAATGTGCTATTGCAATTGGTTTTCCAGTATTTTATTGAAGATTTTTGCATCTATGTTCATCGTGGATATTGGCCTGAAGTTTTCTTTTTTTGTTGAGTCTCTGCCAGGTTTGGTATCAGGATGATGTTGGTCTCATAAAATGATTTGGGAAAGATTCCCTCTTTTTGTATTGTTTGGAATAGTTTCAGAAGAAGTGTAACCAGCTCCTCTTTGTATGTCTGCTAGAATTCAGCTGTGAACCCATCTGGACCTGGGCTTTTTTTGGTTGGTAGGTTATTAATTGCTGCCTCAACTTCAGACCTTGTTATTGGTCTATTCAGCATTTTGACTTCTTCTTGGTTTAGGCTTGGGAGGGTGCAAGTGTCCGGGAATTTATCCATTTCTTCCAGGTTTACTGGTTTATGTGCATAGAGTTGTTTGTAGTAATCTCTGATGGTAGTTTGTATTTCTGTGGAATCAGTGGTGATATCCACTTTATTGTTTTTTATTGCATCTATTTGATTCTTCTCTCTTTTCTTTTTTATTAATCTGGTTAGCTGTCTATTTATTTGATCTTTTCAAAAAATCAGCTCCTGGATTTATTGATTTTTTGAAGGGTTTTTCTTGTCTTTGTCTCCTTCAGTTCTGCTCTGATCTTAGTTATTTCTTGTCTTCTGCTAGCTTTTGAGTTTTTTTGTTCTTGCTTTTCTAGCTCTTTCAATTTTGATGATAGGGTGTTGATTTTAGATCTTTTCTTGCTTCTCAAGTGGGCATTTATTGATATAAATTTCCCTCTAGACACTGCTTTAAATGTGTCCCAGAGATTCTGGAACGTTGTGTCTTCATTCTTGTTGGTTTCAAAGAACATCTTTATTTCTGCCTTCATTTCATTGTTTATCCAGTCAACATTCAAGAGCCAGTTGTTCAGTTTCCATGAAGTTGTGCAGTTCTGAGTTAGTTTCTGAATCCTGAGCTCTAATTTGATTGCACTGGGGTCTGAGAGACAGTTTGTTATGATTTCCATTCTTTTGCATTTGCTGAGGAGTGATTTAATTCCCATTATGTGATCAATTTTAGAGTAAGTGTGATGTGGTGCTGAGAAGAATGTATATTCTGTGGATTTGGGGTGGAGAGTTCTGTAAATGTCTATTAGGTTTGCTTGGTCCAGATCTGAGTTCAAGTCCTGGATATCCTTGTTAATTTTCTGTCTCATTGATCAGTCTAATATTGACAGTGGAGTGTTAAAGTCTCCTACTATTATTTTATGGGAGTCTAAGTATGTTTGTAAGTCATTAAGAACGTGTTTATGTATCTGGGTGCTCCTGTGTTGAGTGCGTATATATTTAGGATCATTAGCTCTTCTTGTTGCATTGATCCTTTTACCATTATGTAATGCCCTTCTTTGTCTCTTTTGATCTCTGTTGGTTTAAAGTCTATTTTATCAGAGACTAGGATTGCAACTCCTGCTTTTTTTTGCTCTCAATTTTCTTGGTAAATCTTCCTCCATCCTTTTATTTTGAGCCTATGTGTATCCTTGCACATGAGATGGGTTTCCTGGATACAGCACACAGATGGGTTTTGACTTATTTATTTTTTTTTTTTTTGAGACGGAGTTTCGCTCTT
>PVKV010038918.1:0-13494 GCA_004027835.1 Alouatta palliata | reverse complement strand
TCGCTCTTGTTGCCCAGGCTGGAGTGCAATGGCGCGATCTCGGCTCACCGCAACCTCCGCCTCCTGGGTTCAAGCAATTCTCCTGCCTCAGCCTCCCGAGTAGCTGGGTTCAAGCAATCCTCCTGCCTCAGCCTCCCGAGTAGCTGGGACTACAGGCACGTGCCACTATGCCCAGCTAATTTTTGTATTTTTAGTAGAGACGGGGTTTCACCATGTTGACCAGGATGGTCTCGATCTCTTGACCTCGTGATCCACCCGCCTCGGCCTCCCAAAGTGCTGGGATTACAGGCGTGAGCCACCGCGCCCGGCCCAAAACCCCAAACTCTTTAGCTGGCCGCCGTCAATCTCCTACCTTCTCCCAGCTCATGGCAACCACAGACTTCTCCCAGTCTCTGTGGATTGGTCTGTTCTGGACATTTCATATAAAGGGCATTGCATACTGTGTGGTTTATATGTATCTGGCTTCTTTCGCTGAGCCTGGTATTTTCAAGGTTCATCCACGTTGTAGCCTGTATCAGAGCTTCATTCCTTTTCATGGCTGAATAATATTCCATGATACAGATGGACCACATTTTAAACATCATTCACCCATTGATGGGTATTTTGGTTATTTCCACTTTGGGGAGATTATTGAATGACTTCGCTATGAACATTCTTGTACAAATTTTTGTGTGGACACTCTGCCTCTTTTTATCTCTCTGTCTCTTTCTCTCTCTCTGTCTCTTTCTCTCTCTCTCTGTCTCCTTCTCCCTGTCTCTCTAAGACCAGTCTGGAGGAAGGGATTTTTTTATTGAGACAGAATCTCGCTCTGTCACCCAGGCTGGAGTGTGGTGGCACGATCTCAGCTCACTGAAAACCTCTGCCTTCTGGGTTCAAGTGATTCTCCTGTGTCAGCCTCCTGAGTAGCTGGAACTACAGGCACATGCCACCACGCCTGGCTAATTTGTTTGTATTTTTTTAGTAGAGATGGGGTTTCACCATGTTGTCCAGGCTGGTTGCGAATGTCTGACCTTGTGATCCGTCCATCTTGGCCTCCCAACGTGCTGGAATTACAGGTGTGAGCCACCGTGCCCGGCCTGGAGGAAGGGATCTTATCTTCCATCATCTTTCTCTCCCTTCCCCGCAGCACTTCATGAAGCCCCTGCAACGGTTCCTGAAATCTCAAGACATTGAGATCATCTTCATCAACATCGAGGTGAGCTAGCCAATCCCCAGCCCTCTTGGGCCTCTGTCTAATGCAAATAACCCACTGCCCCTACCTGTCCCTGGATTATGGGGGTTGCAGATTGAACAGCATGGGGCAGGTGGATGACCCTTTCCTGCCTGGCCCCCTGAGCCCTGGGCTCTGGCCCCAGCCCTCACCCTTCCCTCCAAATAGGACCTGCTTCGTGTTCATACTCACTTCCTAAAGGAGATGAAGGAAGCTCTGGCCACCCCTGGCACAGCCAGCCTCTACCAGGTCTTCATCAAATACAAGGAGAGGTGAGACCCAGCTGGCCAGACTGAAGCTCTGGGGATCACTGCCTTGCCTAGGCTGGGCATTCGAGAGACTTTACCCTCGGACACCATGGGATAGGGAGGACTGTGCTGTGCGCTCTGGGCGAGGGGCTGCCCATCTCTGGTTTAATTCCCAGCTCTGCTGTGTGGCACTGGGTAGTCACTTTGTCTGTCTGTGCTTCTGCTTCCTCGTCTGTACATCGGTGGGTCACAGGAACGTGCCTCCTAGGCTGGTGGTAAGAGTTGAGTAAATGGATGCACACAGGACCTGGCACACAGTAGGTGCTCAATAAATATTTGTTAAATGAATGAATATTGGCTGGGCGCGGTGGCTCATGCCTCTAATCGCAGCACATTGGGAGGCTGAGATGAGTGGATCACTTGAGGTCAGGAGTTCAAGACCAGTCTGGCCAACATGGTGAAACCCTGTCTCCATTGCCTAAAACTACAACTAAAACTACACACAAAAAATTAGCCAGGTGTGGTGGTGCACACCTGTAATCCCAGTTACCTGGGAGGATGAGGAAGGAGAATTGCTTGAACCTGGGAGTCGGAGCTTGCAGTGAGCCAAGATCATGCCACTGCACTCCAGCCTGGGTGACAGAGCAAGACTCTGTCTCAAAAACAAAAATAGGCCAGGTGTGGTGGCTCACGCCTGTAATCCCAGCACTTTGGGAAGCCGAGGCGGGCGGATCACCTGAGGTCAGCAGTTCAAGACCAGCCTCGCCAACATGGTGAAACCCCGTCTCTACCAAAAATACAAAAATTAGCCAGGCGAGGTGGCGGGTGCCTGTAATCCCAGCTACTTATGAGGCTGAGGCAAGAGAATCACTTGAATCCGGGAGGTGGAGGTTGCAGTGAGCCAGGATTGCACCACTGCACTCCAGCCTGGGTGACAAGAGTGAAACTCTGTCTCAAAAAATAAAAAACAAACAAGTAAAGAAATAAACATTGGGCAGAGACAATACCAGGTACTGTGGTAAGGCTGCTATAGCATCAGATGGGATAATGCTACAGTAGCCTCACATGGGAGATGCTCTGGTTATGCCCATTTCACAGACAGGGAAACTGAGACTCAGGTGTCTTCTCCAGGTGGGAAGAGTGAGGCCAGGGCTGACACCGGCCTCTGCCCGACCTTGATGCCAGCCACCCTTACCTGGTGGCCTGTCTTCTCCTGTAGGTTTCTCGTCTATGGTCGCTACTGCAGCCAGGTGGAATCAGCCAGTAAACACCTGGACCATGTGGCCACAGCCCGGGAAGACGTGCAGATGAAGCTGGAGGTGGGGGCCGGGCCACGTCTGGGGGCCCTCTCTTGTTCTTCCCCAGGCTCGGGGGCAGCAGAGAGAACACTGAGTTGCAGATGGTCCACTTTCTGCTGTAGCCCAGCCAGGGATCCACCAAAGAACTGGGGAGGGAGGTATCGGCCAGACAAGTGGAGGAAATGGAGAAGAACAGAAATGGGCCGGCCTGGGTCTGGGCTGACCCCTGACATCAGGGTGACGTCCTGACCCTGAACCGAGCTCTGATCCCACACTGAACCCCAGCTCCGGGCTGAGCCCTAGCACTGATTGTTCCAGCTTCTCACTGATCCCAACTCCAACCGACCCCTGATCCCAGGCTGAACCTGATCTTGAACTTCAATCTGGATCTGTTTGTCTAGTGGAAATACAGACAGGGCAGCGGTGATGAGGACGGGGGCTCTCCAGACCTGTCCCTCTCCCACTCTCCAGCCCCACTCAGCAGGTAGAATCCTGGACCTCTATCCCAGGTAGCCCAGTGTCCCAAGCAGCATTTGCCACCTTCTAGTGTTTTTTTTTTTTTTTTTTTTTGAGACAGGATCTCATTTGGTCACCCAAGCTGGAGTGCAGTGGCATGATCTCAGCTCATTGCAGCCTCGACCTCAACCTCCTGGACTCAAGCAGTCCTCCCAGCTCCTACCTCAGCCTCCAGAGTAGCCGGCACTACAGATGCATGCCACCATTCCTGGCTCATTTTTATATTTTTTGTAGAGATGGCATTTCACCATGTTGTCCAGGCTGGCCTCAAACTCCTGGGCTCAAGCAATTCACTCACACCTCAGCCTCTCAAAGAGCTAGGATTACAGACATGAACAATTGTGCCCAGCCTCTTCCAGTTATTTATTTATTTTTCTTGTTCTGGTTGTTTGTTTTTTGTTTGGTTTTTGAGATGGAGTCTCCCTCTGTCACCCAGTCTGGAGTGCAGTGGTGTGATCTCAGCTCACTGAAATCTCTGCCTCTCAGGTTCAAGCAATTTTCTTGCCTGAGTCTCCCGAGTAACTGGAATTACAGGAGTCTGCCACCATGCTGGCTATTTTTTTTTATTATCACTATTTTTAGTAGAGACAGGGTTTCCCCATGTTGGCCTGGCTGGTCTTGAACTCGTGATCTTGTGATCTGCCCTCCTCAGTGTCCCAAAGTTCCTTTCAGTGGTTCTTATACTGCGCTTACCTCATGGAGTCCTTTTCCTGTTTCCTTGGGGGCAGATATGATGCTTTGGGCTCTAGAAAAGTCCCCACAGCTCTAGGGTGGAGAGCTGCCCACATATTTATTCAAATCCTTCTGCACCCACACTGCAACTGGCTTTTTTCTGGGACCTGCCTCAGTTTCCCCATTGTTCTCTGATTCCCCAGGAATGTTCTCAGCGAGCCAACAATGGGAGGTTCACCTTGCAGGATCTGCTGATGGTGCCCATGCAGCAAGTTCTCAAATATCACCTCCTTCTCCAAGTGCTGGGCACATCCACCAGGCGTGGGCTCCGCGTTTCTCCTCTCCTGTGTCTATAAAAGTGGGGATGGGGCTGCTTTTTGGGGGTTGAGTCTCTAGGACCATCGGGGATGGATCACTGGGGTCATGTCGCGGCCTCCAGGGCCAGCAGTACGAGGGAGGAGCTGGTGAGCTAGCATTGTTTGGAAGCCCCTCCCCCCGGGGAGAAGGGCACGGGCCCAGGTGATGTCTTGTTTCTCGCAGGAGCTGGTGAACCACACGCAGGAGGCGATGGAGAAGGACAACCTGTGGCTGGCCCTGGATGCCACGAGGGTGAGTGGGTGTGGGGTGCTGGTGGCTCACCTGCTGCAGACACCCCCTGGTGGGGGCTGAACCTCTTTCCGGGGTTAGGTAGGAGACTGGGCCTTCTGTTGGGGGACCAGGCTCACCCCTGTCCCTTCCCCAGGACCTGGCTCAGCGCGTGAACGAGGTCAAGCGAGAACGAGATACTGCAGCAGATCACCAATTTCCAGCTGTCCATTGAGAACCTGGTGAGGCGGTGGAGTCGGGTGGGCCGGGGTGTGGCCACGTGGGGAGCGGGGAGGGTGTCTGGCTCCCTTCTTGGGAGACCCTTACTAGACCCACTGCCTTCTGCAAAGGACCAATCTCTGGCTCACTATGGCCGGCCCAAGATCGACGGGGAGCTCAAGATCACCTCCGTGGAACGGCGCTCCAAGATGGACAGGTGAGTGGAGTCAGCATGGATCCGGGATGAAGCCTGGGCAAAGGGGTGGGGCCAGGCTCCTAGATGGGCAGATGGGTGGAGTCAACACAGATCTGGGGTAGAGCCTGGGCAGGGGAGGGGCCAGGCTCCTAGATAGGCATGTGGGTGGAGTCAACACAGATATGAGTGGAGCCTGGGCAGGGGCGATTACAGGCTCCTAGATAGGCAGGTGGGTGGAGTGAACGCAGATCTGGGGTAGAGCCTGGGCAGGGGAGGGGCCGGGCTCCTAGATGGGCATGTGGGTGGAGTCAACACAGCTCTGTGTGGAGCCTGGGCAGGGGTGGGACCGGCCTCCTAGACAGGCAGGTGAGTGGAGAGTCCATACAGATCTGGGTGGAGACTGGTCAGGGGTGGGGCCAGGCTTCTAGATGGGCAGGTGGGTGTAGTCAACAAAGATCTGGGTGGAGCCTGGGCAGGGGAGGGGCTGGGCTTCTAGATGGGCAGGTGATTGGAGTCAACGCAGGTCATGGGTAGAGCCTGGGCAGGGGCAGGGCTGGGCTGGTAGATGGGCAGTGGGTGGAGTCAACACAGATCTGGGGTGGAGCCTGGGCAGGGGCGGGGCTGGGCCACTAGATGGGCAGGTGGGTGCAGAGTCCATATAGATCTGGATGGAGCCTGGGCAGGGGAGGGGCCAGGCTTCTAGATAGGCAGGTGTGTGTAGTCAACAGAGATCTGAGTGGATCCTGTTCAGGAGTGTGGCCAGGCTCCTAGATGGGCAGGTGAGTGGAGCAAACTATATCTGTAGTGGAGCCTGGGTAGGGATGGGGCCAGGTTTGTAGATGGGCAGTTGGGTGGAGTCAATGCGGGTCTGGGGAAGAGCCTGCGTGGGGGTGTGGCCAAGCTCCTAGATGGACAGGTGCCAACACAGATCTGGGGCGGAGCCTGGGTAAGGGTGGGACCAGGTTCCTATATAGACTCGCAGGTGGAATTAAAGTGGATTTGGGAAGGGACCTGAGCTGGGATGAGGCCAGATTTCCAAATAGACAGGTAGTAGACCCATCCAGACAAGGCAGTGGAGCCTTGATGGACAGTCAGGACAGGGCCAGCGAGGGGTATGGGTGGAGCCAAGATTGACAGGCAGTAGGGCCAATGCGGATCATGGGGGGGAGGTCAGGATGGACAGATGAGCTTGGCCAAGGAGGAGGAGAAGGGCAGGGTGAGACCAGGATGGAGGAGGAACTGATCAGATAGCTGATGGGGACGGTTGGGAAAAGCCAGACAGAAAGGCCTTACCCATCCTTCCAGGTACGCCTTCCTGCTCGACAAAGTTCTGCTCATCTGTAAGCGCTGAGGAGACTCTTATGACCTCAAGGACTTTGTGAACTTGCACAGCTTCCAGGTTTGGGATGACTCTTCAGGAGACCGAGACAACAAGAAGGTGGGGCTTTGACGCCAGATCTAGGGGATCCTCCATGCAGTCGGCAGCTTGCGGCTCTCCACCTGCGCATGTGCCTGTGTTTGCCAGAGTACACAGTGTGTGTTAATCCACTCAACAGTTTTTAAATTGAGCACCTGCTATATTCAGGGCACTCTTCTAGGCACTAGGACTAAAATGGAAAGCAAAACGGAGTTTTTACTTTCTATCTTTTTTTTTTTTTTTTTTTTTTTTAAGACAGAGTCTCACTCTGCCACCCAGGCTGGAGTGCAGTGGCCTGATCTCGGCTGACTGCAACCTCCACCTTCTGGGTTTAAGCGATTCTCCTGCCTCAGTCTCCCAAGTAGCTGGGATGACAGGCGCCTGCCACCACACCCACTGCCCATCTAGGAGCCCATTTATTTATTTATTATTTTTGTATTTTTAGTAGAGATGAGGTTTCACCATGCTGGCCAGGATGGTCTCAAAGTCCTAACCTCAAGTGATCTGCCCACCTCGGCCTCCCAAAGTGCTGAGATTACAGGTGTGAGCCACTGTGCCTGGCCTATTTTATTTCTTGTATGGTACTTGCATTCTTAAGGGATGCTTTCTACAAAGAAAATAAAGTAGGTGGCTGGGTGCAGTGGCTCATGACTGTAATCCCAGCACTTTGGGAGGCCGAGGTGGGAGAATCACTTGAGCCCAGGAGTTTGAGACCAGCCTGGGCAACACAGGGAGATCCCTGCCTCTACAAAACATAAAAAAAAATTTAGCTGGGCTTGGTGGCACATGCCTGTAGCCCTAGCTACATGGGAGGCTGAGGTGGGGTATCGCCTGTGGCCAGGAGTTGGAGGCTGCAGTGAGCTATGATTGCACTCCAGCCAGAGCAACAGAGTGAGACCCTGTCTCTATCAAAAAAATAAATGAATGAAACAGGGGATGTGACTGTGGTAGGTGAGGGTGGGAGGGGGAGCCGTCTTTATTTATTTATTTTTGAGATGGAGCCTCCCTCTGTCACCCAGGCTGGAGTGCAATGGTGGGATCTCAGTTCATTGCCACCTCTGCCTCCCAGGTTCAAGCGATTCTCCTGCCTCAGCCTCTCCAGCAGCTGGGATAACAGGCACCCAACACCATGCCTGGCTAATTTTTTGGTATTTTTAGTAGATACTGAGTTTCACTATGTTGGCCAGGCTGGTCTCGAACTCCTGACCTCATGATCTGCCTGCCTTGGCCTCCCAAAGTGCTGGGACTACAGGTGTGAGCCACCGCGCCCGGCCAGGGGGAGCTGTCTTACCTCCATTGTTCAGGGACGTTGTCAGGGGAGGTGACATTTGAGTGGAAACCCCTCTCCCTCTCTACTCTTCCTTGCTCCCTTTCACTTTTTCTCCTGTGAACTCTTCCCTTCTGCTTAGTCTTGCTCCTGGAGGTCCCCCCTGTGTTCGGGTCTGTGGCTTCTCTGTTTCTCAGCCTGTGCCTCCTTCATTGAGGAGCTAGTAACTTCCCGCTTATGGCGTCCCTCTGTCCCGCCAGGCAGGAGCCCTGGGGACCACATCCTGTTCACTGCTCTGTCCCCTGCTCCTCGCAGTGTCTGTTTCTCAGCAGGTGCTGCACCAATGCTTTGTTGAAAAGATGAATCAGGCTGGGCGTGGTGGCTCATGCCTGTAATCCCAGCACGTTGGTAGGCTGAGGCAGGTGGATCACGAGGTCAGGAGATCGAAACCAGTCTGGCCAATGTAGTGAAACCCAAATACACAACATAGTGAAAGTGTGTATTTGGATATCCTAGAAAGCCCTTTTATGAGGATATCCATGCATGGTGCTAGGGGCATAGAGACTCGTGGGCTTGGGTCTTTGTTCCCTATGGAGGAAGAGGTCGGTGGGTGTTTGTTCCCACCCTCTGCAGGAGCAGTGCCTTCAGTCTGAGCTCTGCTTCCCTGTAGTGGAGCCACATGTTCCTCCTGATTGAGGACCAAGGTGCCTAGGGCTATGAGCTGTTCTTCAAGACAAGAGAATTGAAGAAGTGGATGGAGCAGTTTGAGATGGCCATGTGAGTCCCCGCTTTCCTCCTCCTTTCTGTCTGCAGAGAGGCAGGGGCTGGGAAGGAGGAGGAATGTACTCTAGTCCCTACTCTGTCCTGATATGCCATGGGACCACTCTGAACCTCAGTCTATTCATTTGGGAAATGAGACAGACAGGCCCAAGGCCATCTTCATCCTTGGAATCCTGGGGTTGTGTGCAACTTGAGCTACCAGCCCCAACTCTTCTCCTCTCCTCCTCCTCTTTCCTGTTCCCCTCTCCTCTTCCATCTCCTCCTCATCATTTCCTTCCTACCCCTTTCTCCTTCCCTTCCTCCCTTTCCATTTCTTCCTCTTCCTCCGTCTCCTCTTTCTCCCCTTCCTCTGCTTCCTCCTCCTCCTCTTCCTCCTCCTCCCCTTCCTCCTCTTTCTTTCTCATCTCCCTCCTCCTCCTCTTCCTCCTGTTTGTATTCTTCCTCCTCCTCCTTTTCTTCCTCCTCCTCTAACCCCTCCTTCTCCTCTTCTTCCTCCTCCTCCCTTTCCTCCTTTTCCTCCTCTTCCTTCTTCTCTTCCTCCTCCTCCTCCCCTTCCTCCTCCCCTTCCACTTTTGTCTTCTTCTCCTCTTGACCTCGTGATCTGCCCTCCTAACCTCCCAAAGTGCTGGGATTACAGGTGTGAGCCACCATGCCCAGCGGACCCTCTTCTTTTTTTTCTCTCTCCTGCCAGCTCCAACATCTACCCCGAGAATGCCACCACCAACAGGCATGACTTCCAGATGTTCTCCTTTGAGGAGACCACATCCTGCAAGGCTTGTCAGATGCTGCTTAGGTGGGAATCTGGAAGGAGGGTCCTGGTCCTGGGCTTGGTCATTGGTTCCTTGCTAGAGAAGCTCCCCCAGTAATTGGTCCCCTAAATTGGGAGATCGGGGAGGGGGTCCCTATTTTGATCTTCTGCTTCTCCATCACTCTCCTGATCTAAAGAGAACCCAAGGGTGCTCTGTATTTTCTTGGCAGAATATTTGGCCATGTCTGTAAAGATCACTCACTCTTTCTTCTGTGTCCCCTGCACCTCAGAGGCACCTTCTATCAGGGCTACCGCTGCCATCGCTGTCGGGCACCTGCACACAAGGAGTGTCTAGGGAGGGTCCCTCCCTGTGGCCGGCACGGGCAAGGTATGAGTGGGAGGGAGGCTGGGAGGTGAGCTTGCTTCTTTGTGGAGGATTTCCCCTTCTCACCGTTTCCTTTACCCTCCCATAAATTTCCCAGGAATGATGAAGAAGGTGAGACCCTCCCACACTCCTTCCTGTGCATGGCAAATAATGGGCGACAGTGCGGGGAGGAACCAGGAGATCCTGGAACTGGGCGTGATTCTTGGTGGGGCGGGGACAGTGTTGGGGGCCTGCAAGCTCCCAGGCGGGGCACAAGTAGACAGGCTTTCTTTGTCTCTCCTTCTAGGACAAACTACATCGCAGGGCTCAGGACAAAAAGAGGAACGAGCTGGGTGAGTCTGCAGGGGGAGCTGTGTGGGGGCAGGGGGAAAATTCATCTCCATTGATGTAGACCCAGGGACAGAGCCCCATAATCATATCAACAGCCACATTGGGCTGGGTGCAATGGCTCACACCTGTAATCCCAGAAAATTGGGAGGCCAAGGCGGGAGGATCGCTTGAAGTCAGGTGCACACCACAATGCCTGCCTAATTAAAAAATTTTTTTTATAAAGATGGGGTCTTGCTGTATTGCCCAGCCATACTGTATAAATTAAATCATACAGTATGTGCTTATTTTAATTAATTAATTTATTTATTTTTGGAGACAGAGTCTTTCTCTGTCACCCAGGCTGGAGTGCAGTGGTGCAATCTTGGCTCACTGCAACTTCCACCTCCCAGGTTCCAGCGATTCTCCTGCCTCAGCCTCCTGAGTAGCTGGGACTACAGGCGCATGTCACCATACCTGGCTAATTTTTGTATTTTTAGTAGAAATGTGGTTTCACCACGTTGGTCAGGCTGGTCCTGAACTCCTGACCTCAGGGAATCCACCTACTCAGCCTCCCCTGTAAAGTGCTGGATTACAGGCATGAGCCACCACGCCCAGCCTTTATTTAAAAAAAATTATATATATTATATCCTTCTGTTGTATTGAGGACATTTGAGTTGTTTCTAGTTTTTTATTATTGCAAATAAAGCCGATACATATATGGCATATATTATATATGTGTGTGTGTGTGTATATATATGTGTGTGTGTGTGTATATACATATATATGTATATATATAATTATATATACATATATATATAATTATATATACATATATATATAATTATATATATATGTATATGTATAATTTTTAATTTTTAGAGGCAGAGTCTTGCTCTGTGTCCCAGGACTGTTCCACTTATATGCAATTTATATGACATATAAATATATAACATAAGCCAAGTGTGGTGGCTCATGTCTGTGATCCCAGAGCTTTGAGAGACCAAGGCCAGGGGTTTGAGACCAGCCTAGGAAACATAATGAGACCCTGTGTCTACAAAAAATGTTTTTAAAATTAGCAGTGCTCCTGTTTGAGCCTAGGAGTTGGAAGTTACAGTGAGCTATGATCATGCCACTGCACTCCAGCCTGGGCAACAGAGTAAGATCCTGTTTCAAGAAAATTAAAAATATATATATATGACATACATGCATGGATATGTTTCCTTATTATTATTACTTATTACTTAATTAGCAATAGCCTGCTTTCTTGGCAATAGTCAAAATTAGAAACAAGCCAAGTGTCCTTTATACAATAGAATATATACATGCACATATATATATATATACACACACATATATGTATTTTATTGAGAGAAAATACAGAGTGTAAGATATGTAAAAACAACAAATCTTAAGTATAAGACTTAATAAATTTTTATCCATGTAACCAACAATCAAATAAAGATATAGAACATTTCCATCCCTCAGAACTGCATTGTCTAATATAAATTAATTAAAATGAAATCACCTTAAAATTATTTTACTCACATTAGCCTTGAAGTCCTCAATAACCACCTGTGGCTAGTGGCTACCACATTGGACATAGCGATCACCAGAGAAAGTTTTATCAGACAGCTGCTACTCACCTATCTTCCACAGGGAACCACTGCCTGACCTCTATCAACATCGATTAATTTTGTCTGCTCTTGAGTTTTCTATAAATAAAAACATATAGTACATGCTTATTTTATCTGGCTTCTTTTATTCAACATAATGATGGTGAGATGCATTGATGTGGTTGCCTGTAGCAATAGCCTGTTCTTTTTCATTGCTGTGTAGTATTCCATTATGTGATGGTATCACAATTTGTTTATTGATTGATCAACCTACTGAAGACATTTGATTGGTTGCCAGTTTTTGGATATTGTGAATAAAGCCGTAACTTTCAAAAGATACGGTTTTCTTTTTCTTTTTCTTTTTTTTGAGACAGAGTCTCATTCCATCACTCAGCCTGGAGTGCAGTGGCGTGATCTCGGCTCACTGTAACCTCTGCCTCTTGAGTTCAAGTGATTCTTCTGCCTCAGCCTCCCTAGTAGCCGGGATTACAGGTGCCCACTATCAGGCCTGGCTAATTTTTGTAGTTTTAGTAGAGATGGCATTTCACCACATTGGTCAAGCTGGTCTCAAACTCCTGGCCTCAGGTGACCCACCCGCCTTGGCCTCCCAAAGTGATGGGATTACAGGCATGAGCCACCTCATCTGGCCAGGACACATGTTTTAATTTATCTTGGGTTGCTGTGTTACAGGGTAGATATGTTTTGCTTCAGTAGATATTGCTGAATAATTTTCCAAAGGGTATTCCCGCCAGCAATGAGTGAGAGTTCCAGTTGCTCTATGTCCTTGTCAACACTTGGTATTGCTAGTCTAAAAAGAAACATTTTAGCCATTCTGGTGGGTGGCAAGATTCAGGTTTGAAAATTGACTGCCAACCACCCTGAAACCCTGTACCTTGTCTTCTAGGTCTGCCCAAGATGGAGGTGTTTCAGGAATACTACAGGCTTCCTCCACCCCCGGAGCCATTGGACCCTTTCTACGGCTCAACCCTGGAGACATTGTGGAGCTCACAAAGGCTGAGGCTGAACAGAACTGGTGGGAGGTACAGGCTAGGGCCACAGGAGTGATAGGATGAGACCCAAGTGTAGGGTGATGGGTTCATGTGGTCTGAGGGAGTTGAGTCATAGCCCCACTGTACTCTGGAGGTGATGCCTGGGGAGTGGGGTAGACTGAGATTTCTGGGTATGGCTCTCTGGAAATTAACACTGATTATCACCTCTCTGGGTTCTCCAGGCCATCCTGAGATAGATGGACAAGTAGAGTGAACATTGAGCAGAGATGGACACACACACACACACACACACACGCACACACACATGCACACACATGCACTCATGCACACACGGACACACGTGCACACACATGCACTCAAATGTGCATACATGCACACACATGCACACATACACATGCACTCACTGACGCACATGCACTCACGCGCTCATGTATGCATGCACATATGCACATACACGCACTCCCACACACATGCATGCACACACGCACATGCACATGAGTGATGGGGCAGGATCCATGTGTAGGGTTATGGATTTAGGTGGTGGGAGGGGTCATGGATCCCATAACCTCTCTGTTCCTGTATTTGTCTCCTGGCTGTTTAGGGCAGGAATACATCTACTAATGAAATTGGCTGGTTTCCTTGTAACAGGGTGAAGCCCTACGTCCACGTGAGTGCCTCAAGTCTGAATGGAACCAGGGCAAGGGGTCCAGGGAGAGTCCTGGGAGGACAGGCAGACTTGGAAAGACACTCCTGGAGCTGGGGAGGGGGGCTGTCCATCATGGCAGGTCTTTCTCCAACTCAAGGCTTTGCCCACGCCGCCACCTGAGCCCAGAGAGGGGCCACCCTGGAAACAATGATTAATCTTTTTCTCCTTGATCATTTTTGTATAAAGGTCCTTTCCTTCCTACCTGGGTATGCTAGGGAGGAAGAAGCAGGGACCTAGAAGGTGGGGCCGCCCCCTCCCTTCTCCTCCCTTCCCCTCCCTTCCCTTCCCCTCCCCTCTCCTCCCCTCTCCTCTCTT
>PVKV010038917.1:0-13492 GCA_004027835.1 Alouatta palliata | reverse complement strand
TCACTCATAGGCGGGTGTTGAACAATGAGAACACATGGACACAGGGAGGGGAGCATCTCACAAGGGGGTCATTTGGGGGGAAAAGGGGAGGAACAGCGGGGGATGGGGAGTTGGGGAGGGATAGCATGGGGAGAAATACCAGATACAGGTGATGGGGAGGAAGGCAGCAAATCACACTGCCATGTGTGTACCTATGTAACAATCTTGCATGTTCTTCACATGTACCCCCAAACCGAAAATGCAATAAAAAGTATATATATTAAAAAAAAATTCACAGGTCTAGGAAATCATCATCAATGCCTGTCAATATCACAGATTAAGTAATGTCCAGCCATTGTATGCCTCTTAGTAGACTACAACACCTTCTATGACGTATTCTTGACCCAAAAAAAAAAAAATCTGAGCAAGTTATAGATCACTTTATAAAGAACAAAAAAATTAACATCATAGAAATTTAGCAAATTCAAAAAATACAACAGGACAAATTAACTGGTTTTTTAGACAATAAATTGCAAGAAAAAAGACTGAGAAGGAACAATAAATTTAAAGTTTTAAGAAATACATAACTCAATTGCTATAATTACTTTATTTGGATCCCAATTCAAATTACAAACTGAAAAAAAAAGAGAACTGGGAAAAATCTGAAAAACAACTGTATATTTAATGATATTAAGGAATTATGACTTAAAAAAAGGAAAAGAAAGGCCGGCCCGGTGGCTCACTCCTGTAATCCCAGCACTTTGGGAGGTGGAGGCTGGTGGATCACTTGAGGTCAGGACTTCAAAAACAGCCTGACCAACATGGTGAAACCCCATCTCTACTAAAAATACAAAATTAGCCTGGTGTGGGGGTGCACACCTGTAATCTCAGCAATTTGGGATGCTGAGGCAAGAGAACTGCTTGAACCCAGGAGGCAGAGATTGCAGTGGGCAGAGATCGCACCACCGCACTTCAGCCTGGGCAACAAAAGTGAAACTCCATCTGTAAATAAATAAAGGAATTATGATCTTTTTTACTTATGTGTGATAATAGCATTGGCCTCCAAAAGTGCTGGGATTACAGATGTGAGCCACAGCACCTGGCCTGGATGTTTATGTGTTAAAAAAGGGTCCTTTTCTCCTGGATATATCCTAAAATATTTAGAAATGAAATTATGGAGTCTGAGATTTGCCTTAAAATAATGGAGGATGCCAGGCACAGTGGCTCACACCTGTAATCCCAGCACTTTGGGAGGCGAAGTCAGGGGGGATCACGAGATTATGAGTTCAAGACCAGCCTGACCAACATGGTGAAACCCCGTCTCTACTAAAAATTCAAAAATTAACTGGGCGTGGTGGTGCACACCTGTAATCTCAGCTACTCAGGAGGCTGAGGCTGGAGAATCACTTGAACCTGAGAGGTAGAGCTTGCAGTGAGCCGAGATTGTACCACTGCACTCCAGCCTGGGCAACAGAGCAAGATTCCATCTCAAAAATAAATAAATAAATAAAAATATTTGAGGAGTGTACAACTATTATATATCAATTAAAAATGTTTTGATAAAATAAAGTTGACATTGAGAAGCCAAGGCAAGAGGATCTCTTGAGCCCAGGACCCCATCTTTCCAAAAATTTTTAGAATGAGCCAGATGTGGTGGTACACACATGTAGTCCTAGCCACTGGGGAGGCTGAGGTGAGGGGATCCCTTGAACCCGAGATGTCAAGGAGACTGCAGTGAGTTGTGATACCATCACCACTGCACTCCAGCCTACGCAACCAACATAGACCCTGTCTCAAAAGAAAAAAAGAGCAGTGGCGGAGGGGGTGGAATAAAAATAAAGTACTAGTTAAAACTTTTTTTAAACCAAGGGGAGAAGAGGTGGAATTCTAGACAAAGTAAGATTGGCCATGAATTATCATTACTGGGCTGGGCAATGTGTACCTTAAGATCTATTACATAGGCCAGGCCCAGTGGCTCACACCTGTATCCCAGCACTTTGGTAGGCCGATGGGGGCGGATTACTTGAGGTCAGGAGTTCTAGACCAGCCTAGCCAACATGGTGAAACTCCTTCTCTAATAAAAATATTTTAAAAATTAGCCAGGCATGGTGGCGGGTGCCTATAGTCCCAACTACTCAGGAGGCTGAGGCAGGAGAACACTTGAACCCCGGAGGCAGAGATTACAGTGGGTGGGGATCTCGCCATTGCACTCCAGCCTGGGCAATCCAGCAAGACTCTGTCTCAAAAAAAAAAAAAAAGATATACTATTCTCTCTCCTTTTAGGTAACTTTAAATTTTCCCACAATAAAATGTTTAAAAAATGAATAAATAAATTGTTTGTTTGTTTGTTTGTTTTGAGACAGAGTTTTGCTTTTGTCGCCCAGGCTGGAGTGCAATGACACAACTTCAGCTCACTACAACCTCCAGCTATCAGGGTCAAGTGATTCTCCTGCCTCAGCCTCCCAAGCAGCTGGGGTTATGGGCACCTGCCACCACCATGTCTGGCTAATTTTTGTATTTTTAGTAGAGACAGAGTTTTACCATGTTGGTCAGGTTGGTCTCGAACTCCTGACCTCAGGTGACTTACCCCCGACCCCAGGCCTCCCAAAGTGCTGCGATTACAAGTATGAACCACTGCACCCGGCCAATAAATTTTTAATGACATTTAAACTTCATTTTGTATGTCTAAAAGTACACCAAGGAATTTTAGAGCTAAATGGGTCTGAGGCAAAAATTATTCCCTAACAGATGAAAAAAACTGAAGAGCAGACAGGTTAAGAGACTTGGCCAAAGTCATGAAGCCAAGCAATAACAAAACTAGAACTAATGCTCATTTCAGTTTCCCACACTGGATACCCTTCACCTGAAAAGGAAGAGTTAGTATTCTATTCTGAAGATTCTTTTTAGCCACTTTCCACTTTATAGAGTTAATTCAGAAACAAAACCAACAGCCTCCAGTGTTTTTGATCTTTGTATTTTTGTTTTGTTTTGTTTTGTTTTGCAGACAGTTCCCTTGTGAGAACTAAATGAGATGTGGTCAGCAAATGATCCAAAGTTTTATAGTCTTAAGGCATTTCACTTAATTTTTTTCTATTGACATAGTAAAAGACCTTCCCATTACTCTGAAAGAAGTTTTGCCATAACCATACTGTCAATTTAGTAGTTTGTCCTTCTGTCATATGTATAATAATGTAGATTCACACAGTTGCATCTCATTTTGCTTTATTTCCTTTATCCTTTTTCCCTCAGGGTACTGATATAGCATTTCCAAACTACAAGATAGTCACTTCTCTACATGCAAGATTCCAAAATCAACCTCAGGAGGATTCCAATAAGATTTATATAAACTTCAATATGGCAAGAGACCTCCCAGTATACCTGCTAGCAAATCTAAATTAATATATAACCCAAAGACTCCATAAGGTCAACGAATAGCAATAATTTAGGGTTGTAATAATAATAGCTAACATGTACAGAGCACTTCTGTATTCTAGGAACTGTGTGGAGCTTCATACGTGTCATCTCATTTAAGTCTCACAAGAAATATACGAAGTAAATTTTATTGTCCTAGTTTAATTACTACTGAGAAAATTGGGGTTCTGAAAGACTAAGTGCCTTAAAGATACATAGCTACTTTCTGTAATTCTGTAATTATTGAACTGTAAACACTCATTACTATGAGTGATATTTTACAAAGTATTTCTATGAGTATCAACAATTTGATCTTAGCCGGGTGCAATGGCTCACATCCGTAATCCCAGCACTTTGGGAGGCTGAGGCAGGCTGATTACTTGAGGTCAGGAGTTTGAGACCAACCTGGCCAACATGGTGAAATCCCCGTGTCTACTAAAAATACAAAAAATTAGCTGGGCATGCACCTATAATCCTAGCTACTCGAAAGGTGAGGCAGGAGAATCACTTGAACCTGGAGTGCAGTGAGCTGAGATCACACCACTGCACTCCAGCCTGGGCAACAGAGTGAGACTCCCAATCTCAAAAAAAAAATTTTTTTTTAATCATATATTATTCTAAGACCAAAAATGTGATTAATATGGTTTGCTACCTCAATAACCCCTGTGAAAATGAACCCCTCAATCTCTACCACAGAGAAGCAGGAAAACTGGCACATAAAACTTCTGAAACGTAATACTAAGAAGCATATGTCACTAGTCACCAAAGGTAAGTAAATTGATAAGCAGTATCCTGTGATGCAGCAAAAGCATACTGAACAAAAAAAGAAAAAAGTTCACACTGATATATGTCTTTACCACAGAATTCCCACTTTGTTTTACTATATCCAACTTGGGAATACTAATATATAAAGGTATGTTTTGTCTGGCAATTGTTTCATACGCATCTGTTTCATTTTCCTCAACTAGATAGCACCTTCTACCCCAACAGGCAGGAATCCTCTGTGATAGTGAAGGGTCTTGTTCCCCACCGGGCATCCCACTGCAAACACAGCTGGGGCTTCTCCCACAGGAATGTAGCATGGATGCACCTATAGACAGCCGAGCAGGAACAATTCAGAATGATTGCAGCCTCACAGGAGAAGCACTCCCCAAATTCAGGCCTATACAAAAGGCAGAGTCACAATTTCTCCCTACCTGGAACATCAACATCCATATAGATGAAAAGAGGTCCTGTCTGATCTGAATAGCTGGAACACGGGGACACAGGAAACAGTAGTATAGCAGGAATTTAATAAACACTTTTCACCTGACTGGTGCGTATTTTTTCCTTTTACACTATTCCATGCATGCCTGTGATGCTTTTCACATAAACCGTCAAAATGAGTGTTTTCAGAAGACTGACAGGAGCTAGGTATTAAAATACTATCTTGCCTACAACATACACTATGTTTTTTAAAGAAAAAAAATTAAAAGACTTCAAAACTATTATTCAAATGGAGTCTACAATTTCAAAGGCTCTGATGACCATGTCAATGCATCTTGCTAAAAGTGACCTTACCTAAACTCACAATCACATACACACACTTATACACAAGCACACACACACATAAACACACACAGATTATCCTAAATACTAGAAGACTTATTCAAATAAGGAGGGAAAAAAAACTATTATAAACCACACAGACTAAATGAAAATAAATCACAAAATTTGTCTTCACATTAAGAATTTAAATATATTTTCATGGAATATATTCTAAAGAAACTACATCAGGAATTAGATCTATGTCCCAAAGGTCAAACATTTTCTACAAAATGAATGTAGCTCACATTCTGGCAGACGGATCAAAGAATCATTAAAGAATGAAGAGAATTACCATTGTTAAATATTTTTCATTGTCAGGAGCAAAATCAAATTTCAAATGACAGGAATATAAAACATATTCTTTGAGTAGAAAAGAAAATAAAAACTTAGCCAGACTCTCACATAAAACCAATTCCCTATAGCTGGATTCCCACACTCCAAATAGCAGCACTACGTCAGCCTGTGAAAGGACATTTTAGGCAAAGAACACAGAAATGTTCAGTACAGATCTCTTTACAAACCAAGACTAAACATCATCTCAAATCAAATCCAGATAAATGGATAACCAAAATGAGTAACAAATTAACAAGAATCACCTTTAGCCTTGCTCCATCGCCAAGAGGAAAAAGACAATTAAGTACAGTCTACATCTTTACTTAATAGATATAAATGAAAGAATAAAAGTAACTCAAGTAAGTAAGATAGTAAATAAAATCCAGTAACCTTTGAACTGCCCAAAGAAAGAGCAGTTAAAGTCTTTTCAAAAGTACAGACTTCAGGGCAAGCAATGCTTCCTAAATAGGCAAACATACACAGTGGCTCCAGATCCCAGAGCTGAAAAGAATGTGAAAACAGGAGAAAGAGCATGTAATGGCATATATAACATGTGATGGCCCTGGTGAAATGATCACTTACAGAATAACTATCTAATGAGTGGTTTTAAAAGTTTGCAGTTATAAGCACATCTAGTGCTCAGATCTTTGTTTTTTGTTTGTTTGTTTGTTTGTTTGTTTGTTTGTTTAAGACAGAGTTTCACTGTGTCACCCAGGCTGGAATGCAGTGGTGCAATCTCGGTTCACTGCAACCCCTACCTCCCGGGTTCAAGCGATTCTCCTGCCTCAGTCTCCCAAGTACCTGGAACTACAGGCACGTGCCACTATGCCCAGCTAATTTTTGCATTTTTAGTAGAGATGGGGTTTCACCATGTTGGCCAGGATGGTCTCAATCTGTTGACCTTCTAATCCACCCGCCTCAGCCTCCCAAAGTGCTGGGATTACAGGCATCAGCCACCATGCCCTGCAGATCTTGGTTTTTAAATATCTTTTGTCACTCAATGAAACGAAGGCTTCTTGGAGAAATGGTTGATTTCAAGGAGTTCAAGACCAGCTTGGCCAACATGGTGAAACCCCATCTCTACTAAAAATACAAAAAAAAAAAGGTAGCCGGGCATGGTGACACATGCCTATAATCCCAGCTACTTGGGAGGCTGAGGCAGGAGAATAACTGGAACCCAGGAGGCAGAGGTTGCAGTGAGCCAAGATGGCACCACTGAACTCCAGTCTGGGAGACAGAGCGAGACTCTGTCTCAAAAAAAAAAAAAATAGAAAAGGAATTAAAAAAAAAAAAAGATGTTCTTGTGACAAAAATTAATAAAGTGCCAAAGAAGATGGGGACAGAGTAAAAACATACAGGAGCCATCCTGAAGACGTTCCCACTGGCCAAACCTGAAATAATTTGAGCATCAAAAGAAATAGTGACAGTTAGGCATTACAACTGATTGAATAGAATACCAATACAAGAGTCCACATGGATGGAAATAATAAAGGGAGAAGGGAAAGCTCTTCCTTGTAGTAGAAAGCAAACTAACAAATGTAGAAGGAAAGGTGGAACTAGAAAACCACTATTTACCTATATCATAACAATAATAAACACGTAAGAATGAATAACGTACGATAACTAGTGGATGAAAGTTTGAAAAGTCCCAGAATACTTACATAGTCTCAAAGTATAACCTCCCCAGAAGATATTCTTTAATTACAAAGAGTAAAACAGTAACTTTCCAATGGAGAAACCTGGCAGACACCACCTTAACCCAATGATCCAAGTTGCATTGCTAGTAATGGAACTAATCAGCAGCATGTGCTTCCAACATGTGCACTAAGAACACTGGCATCACTCTCTGGGGTGTGACTGCCAAAAGTAGTTAATTTATTCATAAAGAAACATCGAGAAGAACTAACATCTCAACACTTTCTACATGCCAAGCACTTCACATATATTATCTCATTTATTACTTACAATAACCCCACAATTTGCAAATGATAAAATTTCACTTAGAAAGTTTAAATAACTTGCTCAAAGTTACATAAGAAGTGACAGAGCCAGCCAGGCATGGTGGCTTATGCCTGTAATCCCAGCACTTTGGGAGGCGGAGGCAGGCAAATCACCTCGTCTTTCAAGACCAGCCTTGCCAACACGGCAAAACTCCATCTCTACTAAAAATATTAAAAATTACCCAGGCATGGTGGCGTGCACCTGTAGTCTCAGCTACTCCAGAGGCTGAGGCATGTGAATCGTTTGAACCCAGGAGGCAGAGGTTGTGGTGAGCTGAAATCGCACCACTGCACTCCAGCCTGGGTGACAGAGCGAGAGTCTCAAGTAAGTAAATAAATAAATACTAAAGAAGTGGTAGAGCCAGTACTTTAACCAGTCTATAGGACACAATGACCCTCCTCTCCTAGCCCTGCTTTAACCTGAGCAGTTCCACCTTTATCTGTGTTCAGCTTCTGTGTAAGATATTTGAAGAAATAGCCCAAAACCTTAAAGCACTATGTAACATTATTCTACGTCACAAAGTTTCTGGGCTTTCCCCTAAGCTGCAATGAGAGTACCACTTAGATACAAGACTAAGGCTATGACGAAGTCACGGCAAAGCAATTAAAACTGCTCACCAAAGCCAGTCTCTTAAAGCAAAACCTCAGGAAGGAAAAGAACACCCATCACTGGACAAAGTCATCTCATTTCTAGAAAATTAGTCACAACATTTTATTTCACCAATTTTGTTTTTTTGTGTTTTTTTTTTTCGAGACGGAGTCTAGCTCTGTCACCCAGGCTAGAGTGCAGTGGTGCAAATTTTGGGTTACCACAGCCTCCACCTCCTGGGTTCAAGCAATTTTGCCTCAGCCTCCCGAGTAGCTGGGACTACAGGTGCGCACACCATGCATGGCTAATTTTTGTATTTTTAGTAGAGATGGAGTTTCACCATGTTGGCCAAGCTGGTCTCGAACTCCTGACCTCAGGTTATCTGTCCATCTCGGCCTCCCAAAGTGCTGGGATTACAGGCATGAGCCACCGTGCCCAGTCTATTCCACTAATTTTGATTTGACAAATATCTGAATATCTACCATGTGCAAACATTACTTCCAAAAAAATCAGAAGCACTTAAGAAAAATCATCAGTGTTCAATAGTGACAGAAGCAAATCCATGTAGCACCTCACTGTGCAAAGCCTAGCTTCTAATGCCTCCATGATTCGACATGAGGTGGAGGGACTGGAGAACACAGAGAAGAGGTATGGGCAGTAGTGAAGTTCTTAATTGTACTACTGTGGTGACCCAGCATTGTTGCTCTCTGGGATTCACAGGGATTTAAAGCCTACTTATTGTAACACAGGGCATTGTAATAGGTTCTTCCAAGATCTCTTCCACTCCATCAGTGGGGATCTCTCACCACCAGAATTTTTTACATTGATTAATCTATCTGTTTTCCACCTGATCACTGGTAAGTCCCTCCTCAGCCACAGGCACCATCAGCACACCACAAGCTTCCTTCTGCCCTCTTGCACAGGGTCTAAAACCAGCACACAATGTTCTTCTCTCTCTTACTCCAATCCACAGGAAATATTTGAAGAACTGCAGTGGCATCCCAAACCACAGCCCTCCAGACATCCTCTAAGTCTCTAAATATCTCAGGCGTGAATCATATATTAATCCACTCATCCACCAAGCCCAGGAAACAAAAATCTTCCAGAGGTCCCAGTGAAGCCCCTTTCTTTTGCCTTTATAGATTTTGTAGAACTGTTTCTTGTGAAACTATGAACATTCAATTAAAATTTATTAATTAAAAATGATTATGGGAGAGGCTGGGCTCAGTGGCTCACGTCTGTAATCCCAGCACTTTGGGAGGCCAAAGTGGGTGAATCACGAGGTCAGGAGTTCGAGACCAGCTTAGCCAACATGGTGAAACCACATCACTACTGAAAATATGGTGGCACATGCCTGTAGTCCCAGCTACTCGGGAGGCTGAGGCAGGAGAATTGCTTGAACCCAGGGGGCAGAGGTTGCAGTGAGCCAACATCATACCACTGACTCCAGCCTGGGCAACAGAGCAAGATTCCACCTCAAGGAAAACAAAAAATGATTATGAGGTCAAATGTAGTGGCTTAAGTCTGTAATCCCAGCACTTTGGGAAGCCAAGATGGGCAGATTACCTGAGTTAAGAAGTTTGAGACCAGCTGGCCAACATAAAGAAACCCCAGCACTACTAAAAATACAAAAATTACCTGGACATAGTGGAGCACGCCTGTAATTCCAGCTACTCAGGAGGTTGAGGCACAAGAATCACTTGAACCTGGGAGGTGGAGGTTGCAGTTTAAGCCGAGGTCGTGCCACTGCATTCCAGTCTGGGTAACAGAGCAAGATTCTGCCTCAAAAAAAAAAAAAAGCAGTAACAGCTTTCTAAATTAAAAAATAGATAATATAAACATATGAGTTATTCTATAATTAGATTTCTTTTTTTTTTTTTCTTTTTTGAAACAGAGTCTTACTCTGTCATCCAGGCTGGAGTGTAGTGGCATAATCTCGGCTCACTGCAACCTCCTACTCCTGGGTTCAAGCATTTCTTGTGCCTCAGCCTCCTGAGTATCTGGGATTACAGGCGTAATTTTTGCATTTTTAGTAGAGACAGTGTTTCACTATGTTGGACAGGCTGGTCTTGAACTCCTAACCTCAGGTGATCTGCTCGCCTTGGCCTCCCAAAGTGCTGGGATTACAGGCTATGATTAGATTTCTGATAATAATAATTTAAAAGTATATTTTCAATATGAATATAAATGAAAACTGCCTTTTGTTTTTTGGGTCATTTTTGCTAAGTGCATGACAAATATCAAGAGGGGATCTAACCATATTCATATATTTTGTATCTCCACTGATGATAAAGACACTGACTCTAAAAAGTTAAAACAAAAATTGTCTTGTTAATGCATCTTCAATACAGAAAATGTGGCGTTATATCAATTAAGTTACCTTCCTCATTGTTTGAGCTAAGCTAATAGTAAGATAAATGTATATTCTCTTTTAACAATCCAAACAATAGTAAAGGAAGATGATATCAAAACATTTTGTGTTGGGTGAGTCAGCTCAGGCTCAGAATTTTTCTGTGGCTACTCCAAAAATAAATAATTTAGAATTTACAATGCTAAAATAGGAAGCTAAGGTGAGGCTGGTGTTATTTTTTCGAAAATGGATATGTCTATGTATTTGTGGAATTGTGGCAAGAAGAGAAAATTTCCCACATTATATGAGAAACTATTGCATAAAGAGTACTTTCCCTTGTAGCCCTAAGTTAAATGGGGTGGATGAAATCATTAAAGGCTTTCAGATTTTGTCATCTCCACATGCAACTTAGATTAAGTGGTGCTTCCTCCATTGTCACTCAGGGACTATCACTTGGCTAGATGGCCTAATGGCTTAAAAATACTTGGTAACAGACTTATCAAAAAGTCATGAACCAATAACAACTTTCCTCCTGATATAGTCAAGTTGCAAAGCCAGGTTTATGCTTTTAATTAATAATAACTTTGCACCAGATGCATGTAAATATCTGGAAGACTCTGGGAATATCATTATAGCCAGATGGAATATCAGGGAATGCATCAAAAGTAGTTCCTATTTCTGGGTTAGCATGGCAGCAGACAGCCATACCAGTACACCTCTCAACATCTCATCAAAATACTTACAGAGAGATATAATAAAGATTGAAACTGGCCAAAGTGGAGAAAAAACACTTTAAAGGGAAGATAACATCACATACCATGTTTAGTAAAGAATTTCCACAAAAAGCATCATTGGTGCAAAGGATTAAGAAGCACATTCTTAAATGATAAATCATGTGTCTCCTATTCTGAATCAAAACAGTACAAACTGCCTTCAAATGAGTTGGGAAAAAAGCTTTATTTCCTCACATGCTCCAGTACTAAGGAAAACTAGCCAGCGATTAGGGTAAACTTCCTTTTTTTCAACCAGGTTCTAATTAATTAATTGACATTTGTTATAAGGGAATGAAAAAAATATTTAGAATTCTAAGGAAAAATGTTGGATCGAAAAGATTTTTTACTAACAAGTTCCCTTTTAATTCTTAATTTTAATTTAAGGCATTATCTGCACAGCTTTTTGCTGCCCTTTGCTAAGAAGTTTTTAGATTTTTTAAATTTGTATTTTATTTTTTTTTTTTTTTACTTTTTTTTTCTTTTTCTCTCTTTTTTTTAATTGTGTCTGTTTAATGCACATTTTAATATCCAAACAAAAAAGTCACCACCCCTACCACCATCATTGGCATACCTGCCGGAAAGAGGCCGATCCTTTGACAGTCTTCATTCACATGGCCTGGTCACCATCTCCCAAAGAGACAACATCACCTAACTTTTATAACTGAGATGACTGATCATGACATCCAATTACAACCCTTTTTCCCCGTTTCACTTGGAGAACTGGGAACCAGGCTTCTGTTGTTTAATAAAAATGTTACTACTAAAGTAGTGCATGTGTGCATTTGTCCAATGAGAAAATAATAATTTTGAAAAGCACCTCTTGCTTTCATTCTCTTTATTTTATTTTGTTTATTTATTTTATTTTATTTTTTGAGACAGAATCTTGCTCTGTCACCCAGGCTGATGCACAGTGGCACGATCTCAGCTCACTGCAACCTCTGCCTTCTGGGTTCAAACAATTCTCCTGTCTCAACCTCCTGAAAACTGGGATTACAGGTGTGCCCAACATGACCAGCTAATTTTTGTATTTTTAGTAGAGACAGTTTCACCATGTTGCCCAGGCTGATCTCGAACTCCTGACCTCAGGTGATCTGCCCACCTCAACCTCCAAAAGTGCTGGGATTACAGGCGTGAGCCACCATACTCAGCCCCCTTTATTTTAAATTGTGTAAATTATCCTCTTGGAATGGAACTCACCAACCATGGATGACCATTTCAAGTGACACTAATGACAGTTTTTCAAGCCTATCTTTTTCCAGGATAATCCCGTGGCAAGTAGCCAAATGTTTCTGCCCACAAATGCAAGATGTTCCAAGGGTATCTTGGTATGGTCTTTAATTCTAGACTGCATGTCAAACAACAGATAGCTTTCTGAAACTCAAATTTGAGTCTTCCATCAGTCCCATCCACTTTTCTGTTTCTACAGCCAATCAGAGATTCCAAGTTACCAGTACACAACAGAGGAGAAAATAGAGGGTGGGTAGAAGGGCACAACATGCTGGGATGCTTTGGAAAAGCACTGTAAGCAGGTGTGGAGATAACAATAATTCTGGAAGTTGGCCAGGCACGGTGGCTCATGCCTATAATCCCAGCACTTTGGGAGACCAAGATCGGCAGATTGCTTGAGCTCAGGTGATCAAGACCAGCCTGGGCAACATGGGAAAACCCCTTCTCTACAGAAAAATACAAAAATTAGCCTGGTGTAGTGGCACGAGCCTGAAGTCCCAACCACATGGGAAGCTGAGGTGGGAGGATCACTTGAGTCCCAGAGGCGGAGGTTGCAGTGAGCTGAGATGGTGCCATGACACTCCAGCCTGGGTGACAGAGTGAGACCTTGCCTTAAAAAGAAGAATAATAATAATTCTGGAATCAATTCAAGACAGGTTGGTGGGCAAGGGAGAGGGGTAAACATCAATTGGTATCTGTGGCCCTAGCTGAATCACAGTATCTGGTAGTTAAGACAAGAGACTATAAACCTCAGTGCAGCAAACTTTTGCTAAATTAATACAGACTCCAAAAACTATTTGTCATTCAATCTAAGACTTAAAGGGGGGACATGCCAGCATCCAAATCAACAGAGTAAAAAAAACACCAAAAGGAAAATCCTTACATGTGCCCTCAATGTCCTGACTGCCTGTAACGATTTTTATTGTTTTTTGTTTGTTTGTTTGTTTGAGATGGAGTCTAGCTCTGTCACCCAGGCTGGAGTGCAGTGGCACGATCTCGGCTCACTGCAACCTCTGCCTCCCAAGTTCAAGCGATTTGCTGCCTCAGCCTCCTGAGTAGCTGGGATTACAGGCACCCACCACCACGCCCTGCTACTTTCTGTATTTTTAGTAGAGATGGGGTTTCACCATTTTGGCCAGGATGATCTTGAACTCCTGACCTCATGATCCACCCACCTCAGCCTCCCAAAGTACTGGGATTACAGACGTGAACCACTGCACCCCGCCGATTTTTTTTTTTTTTT
>PVKV010038916.1:0-13482 GCA_004027835.1 Alouatta palliata | reverse complement strand
GGTGGCTCACGCCTGTAATCCCAGCACTTTGGGAGGCCGAGGCGGGTGGATCACGAGGTCAAGAGATCGAGACCATCCTGGTCAACATGGTGAAACCCCGTCTCTACTAAAAATACAAAAATTAGCTGGGCTTGGTGGCGCATGCCTGTAGTCTCAGCTACTCGGGAGGCTGAGGCAGGAGAATTGCTTGAACCTGGAAGGCGGAGGTTGTGGTGAGCCGAGATCGCGCCATTGCACTCCAGCCGGGGTAACAAGAGCAAAACTCCGTCTCAAAAAAAAAAAAAAAAAAAAAAAAAAAAAAAAAAAAAAAAAAAAAAAAAAAAAAAAAAAAAAAAAAAAAAAAAAAATAAATAAATAAATAAATAAATAAAATTAAAAAAAAATATATATATATATATATACTTTTATATATATAGAAGTATATATATATATATACTTTTATATATATACTTTTTTATATATATACTTTTATATATATACATTTGAAAGTATATATATATATATACTTTCAAATGCATATTGTTTTTTTGTTGGGGGAAGACTAGCCCTTGGTTATTGATGTTTTTTACATTATGGTCAGAGAAGGTGTATCCATAATACTGACATTTTGGGGTTCTGTGAATTCTTTCTATCCTTCTACATGGTCCACTTTTGTAAACGTTTCCTATTTATTCAGTAGGAATTGTTGGATACAGGTATATCTATTCTTATCATAAACGTTGATATCATCTATTTCATATATATTGATTAATATATATGAATCAATAATTCATATCCATGATACATATTCATATATTCATTTTATTCACATATAATCTCCATTAGATCAAGCTTGTTTATTTTATTGACATATGCTGTACTTTCTGATATGCTGCCTTCTTGATTTATAAATGACTGAGAGACATGTGTTCAAATCTCTGCTGTGGCTGTGGCTTTGTCAGTCTCATCTTTAAATTTTGCCGGTTTTGGTTTTATAGACTTTGTCATTAAATGCTAACAAGCTTAGAATTATTACAGCTTCCTGATAAATTCATCCTTTTAACATTATATAAGACCACTCTTTAATTAAGCTTTTTGTCTTAATTTTATTTTTTCCAACAGTGAATATAGCTACAACACACTTCTTCATGGCCTCATATATCTCTTTCCATCATTTTCCTTTTATCCTTTCTGTTTTATATTCTTCAGTGTGCTTCTGGCAAATAGCATATACAGCTAGTTTTTTTAAACCCAGTCTGACAATTTTCAATCTTTACTAGTATGTATGTCGAAGTTAATGATATGCTTTAACTGATTTCTACCATCTTATTTTGTGCTGTCGGTTTGTACTTTTTCCTCTATGCTTCTTTTTTCTTTTTGCCTCTATTGGATTGATCAAGTTTTCTTTATTCCCCTTTCCTCCAACTCCCATTGGTTTGGAATTTATGCATTCTTTTTCTGTCATTTTTATAAATAAACTTTCCACATGCCTAATTAACAAGGTCTAAAGTTAATTAGTGTCTCTATATTCCTTCCGTGTAACAAAAAGAATTTAGAATACTTAACCTCCAGTCGCTTCTCTCATCCTGGCTTTTGTCCATGTTGTTTTTACCTCCAAATTAGTCATGTCTGTTATTCCTATCACTGTCAAAAAATAAATGCTTGTTTAGACTTAGTGACATGTTAACCACTTTCTTTGTTTGTTACGGAGTTTCACTCTTGTTGCCCAGGCTGAAGTGCAGTGGCGCAATCTCAGCTCACTGAAACCTCTGACTCTCGGGTGCAAGCAATTCTGCCTCAGCCTCCCAAGTAGCTGGGATTACAGGCATCGCCACCACACCCTGCTAATTTTTGGATTTTCAGTAGAGAAAGGGTTTCACCATGTTGTTCAGGCTGGTCTCGAACTCCTGACCTCAAGTAATCTGCCTCAGCCTCCCAAAATGCTGGGATTACAGGCATGAGCCACTGTGCCCTCATTGTTGCCTCTCATTCTTTCCTTCTAGGTTTAATTTTCTTTTCCCTAAGAGTGCATCCTTTACACTTTATTTATTTATTTATTTATTTTTTTTTTTTTTTTGAGACGGAGTTTCGCTCTTGTTACCTAGGCTGGAGTGCAATGGCGCGATCTCGGCTCACTACAGCCTCTGCCCCCTAGGTTTAAGTGATTCTTCTGCCTCAGCCTCCCAAGTAGCTGGGATTACAGGCATGCAACACCACGCTCAGCTAGTTTTTAAAATTTTTTATAAAGACAGGGATTCCCCATGTTGCCCATGCTGGTCTCAAACTCTTGACACTCAAGCAGTCCACCTGCCTCAGCCTCCCAAAGTGCTGGGATTACAGGCATGAGCCACTGTGCCCAGCCTCTTCGTTGTTTTTAATTATTTAAAAAATATTTATTTTAAAATTTATAGTCAATAGTTTCATTATGTGAACTGTTTGATGGTCTAATTCTGCTTTTTGTGACATCGACTAATTCTTACTCTTGGTGGATTGTTTCTGTGAGAATTTTATGTCCAGGGGTTATGAGCTTGTGTTGGGCCTGGATTTACGTGAGAACCCTGAATAACCTAGATGTGTCCCTTCAGAGGAGTACCGCTAGCCCAACATTTCTTTTTATGTCAATCTCTTGGCTTTGTGGCCAGGACCACAAAGGGTAATATAAACTCCAAAGCCGGTAATAATGACAGTTTCACAGAAAAACCTTTTTTGCTTGGAGACTACTATAAAGACTTATGAAAATTGTTTAAATAAAAAAGAAATGTGCAGTGAGAATTATGAAAATGGACTGTTCACTAAGGTTTTTGAGCACATACATGCCATTCTAAGTATATTACACATATTAGTTCATTCGATCATCACAAGTCGCTGGGCGAGCCACTGTTACTGTCGTCATTTAACAAACAGGTAACTTAACTTGTCCGTGGTCACTGTGGCTGGTCAGCAGAGAAGCCGGTGGGTATGTTGTCTGAGCGGGGCCAGTGTGAGTCCTGCTCTGGGATTGTATGTCTCTTAAAATGAGGAGACTTGTTCCACTCTTGAGATGCAGAGGAGAGATGTGAACTCAGGAGCCACTGGCCACCAAGCTGCCAGCCTTGAGAAGAAAGCCACATTGAAAGAAATATAGATTTGGGAGACAGGGAAGGTTCCGAAGGGGTTTGAGTTTCTAATTCTAGTCCCTAAAATCTGATAGCACTTCTGCTTTTCTTGCAGTTTGGTTTCAAGGAAGAATAAATTTCCCAGAGAAGTTCAAGAGCTGGACTTGGAGCAAATGCCCAGCTCAGCCACCAGATACCCAGGTGACCTGGAAAGCTTCCTAGCCTTCCTATATCTCCAGGTATGTTCAGCTAAGCTGGGGACAATAGTACAAACTGTTTTTTTCCTCAATCATTCTGGCCAGATGGCAGGCCTGGTTGAGATGCAAGGTACCTGCCTTCAGAGGCTCGCAGGTCAGTTCTCAGCCTCCTGGGCCATGGTGTGGGTTAGATGAGGTAAGTGTGTATAAAATGCTTAACACATGCCTAGTACCTGGTAAACACTAAATTTTATCATCATCAGAAGCTAGTTCAAATTTTGGAGTGTACCCTAATTGAGAGTGTGTTCTCCAGATGTAGCAGCAAAACAGCATTGGAAGGGATGGCTGATCTTTGTTGTATATTCTTAGAAAGAGTGTTAAATTTATAATATTATTTTGACATTGAAATGTGGAATTGGCTGGCCAACGTGGTTCATACCTGTAATCCCAGCACTTTGGGAAGCCAAGGTGAGTCGATCTCTTGAGCTCAGGAGTTTAAGACCAACCTAGGCAACAAAGTGAGAGTCCATGTCTACAAAATGACAAAAATTTGCCAGATGTGGTGGCAGCTACCAGGGCTATATTAATAAGGAAGAAGACAGAATGGTTATTAAAATAGGTGACTAACAACCTACTGCACTGGGAATGCAGTTCTAGATAACAGTGATTTACACTCCATGTTTTACATTTGCTATTCTGTTGCCATCTGGATGCTGCTGTTGCCATCAGAACAAATGCCGTTAATCAACTTGTCATTCTTTCTGTGGGTATTTTGGTCTTTCTGGCTACTTTTATGACCCTGTTGTCTTTAATATTATTCGGTTTCAACATGATCTGCCTAGATGTCATTTTAGTTTTACTTACCTTGTTTGGGATTTGCCATAATTCCTGGATCTGAGGATTTATGTCTTTCATGAAATCTGAAATTTTTCTTTCTGAATATTGAACTCCTCAGTATCTTTTATTTAAAATGCTAGACCTCATGGGTGAACCCTGAAAACCTTATGTGAAGTGAAATCAGCCAGATGCAAAAAGACAAATATTATATGATCCCACTTATATGAGGTATAAGAACAGGCAAATTCATGGAGACAAAGCAGAATAGAGGTTAGCGGGAGATGGTGTAGGAGAGAACAAGTAGTTCTTATTTAAAGGGTACAGAGTTCCTGTTTGGGATGATTGAAAAAGTTCTGTAGATGGTGACAATGAAATTGCAACATTGTGAATATACTTAATGAAATGTTAAAGTGTGAAATTTTAAAAAGATTTAGGCTGGGCATGGTGGTTCATACCTGTAATCCTAGCACTCTGAGAGGCTGAGGTGGGAGAATTGCTTGAGCTCAGGAGTTCAAGACCAGCCTGGGCAACACAGTGGGACCTCATCTCTTAAAAAAAAAAATTAAAATGCTTGGATTACATTATCAATTTATCAATTTTAAATAGATCTTTCTCTCTCTCTTTCTTGAGATGAGGTCTTACCATGCTGCCCAGGCTGGTCTCAAACTCCTGAACTCAAGCAATCAACCCAGGTTAGCCTCCTATTTTGGATAACATGGATGAACCTGCAGGACATTATGTTAAGTGAAATAAGCCAGGCACAGAAAGACAAAGGTGGCATAATCTCACATATATATGGAACATAAAAAGAACTCAGAAGTAGAGGGTGGAATGGTGGTTATCAGGGGCGAGGGTTTGTTGGGAAGATGTTGGTCAGGGGAGTCAACATTTTAATTAGATAGAAGGAATAAGTTCAAGAGCTCTACTGTACAACATGTTGGCTATAGTTAATAACCATGTTGGCTATAGTTAATAAACATGTATAGTGCACTTGAAAATTGTTGAGAGTATATTTTGTGTTATCACCATAAAAAAATGATGTGAGGTAATACATATATTGATTAGCTCAATTTAGCCATTCCACAATGTATACGTATATATTTTGAAACAATATGTTACGTGTGGTAAATATATATAATTTTCATTTGTCAATTTAGGAAAAAAACAGTCAGAAAAGATAAATATGTCCCAAAGAAAAAATTAGACTGAGCACAACAGTGAAGGTCAAGAAAGAGAGTTAAGAATAATAGGCCAGGCTAGGTGCAGTGGCTCATGCCTATAATCCCAGCACTTTGGGAGGCTAAGACAAGTGGATCACCTGAGGTCAGGAGTTTGAGACCAGCCTGACCAACAAGGAGAAACCCCATCTCTACTAAAAATACAAAACATTAGTAGTGGCGCACACCTATAAGACCAGCACTTTGGGAGGCCAAGGCAGGTGGATCACCTGAGGTCAGGAGTTCGAGACCAGCATGACCAACAAGGAGAAACCCCGTCTGTACTGAAAATACAAAAAAATTAGCCAGGTGTGGTGGTGCATGCCTGTAATTCCAGCTACTTGGGAGGCTGACACAGGAGAATTGCTTGAACCTAGGAGGTGGAGGTTGCAGTGAGCCAAGATTACACCATTGCACTCCAGCCTGGGCAACAAGAGTGAAACTTTGTCTCAAAAAAAAAAAAAAAGAATAGGCCAGGCACAGTGGCTCATACATGCAATCCCAGCACTTTGGGAGGCCAAGGCAGGCGGACCATGAGGTCAGGAGATCAAGACCATCATGGCCAACATGGTGAAACCCTGTCTCTACTAAAATACAAAAAATTAGCCAGGCGTGATGGTGCATGCCTGTAGTCCCAGCTACTTGGGAGGCTGAGGAAAGGGAACTGCTTGAACCCAAGAGGCAGAGGTTGCAGTGAGCCAAGATCACACCACTGCACTCCAGCCTGGTGACAGACCAAGATTCCGTCTCAAAAAAAAAAAAAAAAGAATAACCATTAACTCAGAATTATAGTTCTTATTCATTTAAGCATGAGATTGGTGAAAAAATGTTTTGAGGAAAAGGAAAAAATAAATTTCAATTATTTTTCTCATTTTAAAAGATATATATTGTTCCTTTTCAAATCTACCAGGTTCTTTATTTCCTGTTCTTTCTGATAGTTTCCTGAATTCTTGTTAATGTTTTCATTTGCATCATTTACCTCTGTGAACATTTTAAGCATTCTTACATGTTTTGTGATTTTTAGATTGTGATATCATGTTTGACCAATCTTAATCTGTAGGAACCTGGAGGAGTTAAGTTGAAAGTGCTCTCCTTCAGAGGTGACATAACATTTCTTCCTGCCAAGTGCTTTAGTCCAGTCAACCTGCAACCACTTCAACTCAGTTCCAAACCACCAAGATATTTTGTATTTAAACCCCATGCCCATTTGGAGGCAAATTTATACATATAAATTGTCACTGATTTCTATCTAGTGGTAAGGTTATTTCATTTCTCAATTAGGCATGGTGGCTCACACCTGTAATCTCAGCACTTTGGGAGGCCAAGGCAGGCACACTGCTTGAGGCCAAGAGTTTAAGACTAGCCTGGCCAACACGCTGAAACCCTATCTCTACTAAAAATATAAATATTAGCCAGGCTGGGTGGTGCATGCCTTCGTCCCAGCTACTCAGGAGGCTGAGGCACAAGAATCACTTCAACCTGGGAGACAGAGGTTGCAGTGAACCAAGATCCTACCACTGCACTCCAGCCTGGGCAACAGAGGAAGACTCTGTCTTTTAAAAAAAAAAGTCATTTCTCTTTCCTGGAAAGCAGATTTTTTTCCTAGTCTTTCTAGCGTCTTACTGAGACTGTGGGTCTTCAAAAGTCCTGATTTGAGCATCTTCTTATATTGCATGGGCCCAAGTCTTTGTCTTTTGCCCCCAAGGCAGCCTTAAAACCCAAGGCTTTCAGTTCCTGGTATTGAGAAAGCCCCAGATTTCATACTGATTTACCCTGTTGGTTTCACTTTCCTCTTCATTTTATGTCTCTCAGGATAGCCTTTGTTTTATTTTCAAGCTCAGATATGTATATGGAAGAATGCTTATGACCAGGTGCGGTGGCTCACACCTATAATCCCAGCACTTTGGGAGGCTGAGGTGGGTGGATCACAAGGTCAGGAATTTGAGACCAGCTTGGCCAACATAGTGAAACACCATCTCTACTAAAAATACAAAAAAAATTAGCCAGGCATGGTGGCGGGGACCTGTGATCCCAACTACTTGGGAGGCTGAGACAGGAGAATCGCTTGAACCCGGGAGGCGGAGGTTGTAGTGAGCTGAGATTGTGCCTCCACACTCCAGCCCAGATGACAATGGGAGAGTCCGTCTCAAAAAAAAAAAAAAAAAAAAAAAGGCTTACTATATCTTAATCAGCATCTAGTGCAACAGACAGGTTTTAGATTATATTGTTGGAAATCTGCTTTTCTTATTCAGCCACAGCACTGAGCACACATAAATGCTAAATGATTGCATGCTGGATAGATAATCAACGAATGCAGAAATGAACAGAAAGACATTCTGCATTTTAAAACGTTTATCTCACATGCAGACACCCTGAGGGAAGGCCTGGCGATAGATCAGTGACCAAATAGATCCCACTCGGTCAAGCACATCCTATCATTCACTGAGGATTTTGGCACCTAGGTCACAGATTGCTCACCCCGAGTTCTGACATCATCCACATGCCTCCAAGTGACCCCTCACACCATGGCCTTGCAGTTCCTCAATGTCTCACTGACTGTAAAAGCCACAGTTCAGGTATAGATTTCAGACCCATATATGGCTACTTTGAGCAGAAAGGGATTTAATACAGGGAATTGGTGCCTACAGGATCATTGGGAGGACTCAAAGGAAAGTGTCTAGTACAAGCTTCTAGAAAAACACCTCCCTGAACTAACACCGTACAACAGGTGCCCCTGGAGAGTGGCTTTCTCTGCCACAGTTGACAAACTGAGGAGTCAGAAAGCTGATGTCCTAACTACTGGCTCAAGATATAACAAACACATTTCTCAGCCAAGGCCTGTATTTTCCAGTCCCTTTCGCATTAGGTCGTGTCACTGAGTTCTGGAATTGATTTGGGTAGAAATGATGTGTGCCACTCCTAAGCCTGATGCATAAAAACACCCTGTACAAACCTGCATGCTTTCACTTCACCCTCCTGCTGGCTGGTTACGGACTTCCATGATGCCCTTAAATCCACATCAAAAGTAGCAGTGGTTCCGCTCAGGTGCAGTGGTTCAAGCCTGTGATTCCGGCACTTTGGAAGGCCGAGGTAGGAGGATTGCTTGAGGCCAGGAGTTCAAGACCAGCCTGGGCAACAAAGAGACCCCCATCTCTACAAGAAATACACAAATTAACTAGGCATGGTGGTGAGTGCCTGTAGTCCCAGCTACTCGGGAGGCAGAGGTGGGAGGAACCCTTGAGTCCAGGAGGTAGAGGCTGCAGTGAACTGTGATCATGCCACTGCACTCCAGCCTGGGTGACAGAGTGAGACCCTGTCTCAAAAAAAGAAACATCTTTATATGAAGCCACTGCGATGTGGAGTTTTACGTGGTAGAGTACTTGGTGTTTCCCCAACTGATAAAGGAGGGGAGCTCCAGGAGCCTGCCTTGGGCTTCCCACCTCGAGAGCCCTTCCCCGAGTCAGCATGACCATGTGCACGCTGGCAAGCTGCTCAGAACTCAGATCATATACTTGAGAACTAGGGAGATGGCCAGGCACAGTGGCTCATACCTGTAATCCCAGCACCTTGGAAGGCTGAGGTCAGCAGATTGCTTAAGCTCAGGAGTATTAGACAAGCCTGAGCAACACAGGCGCTACAAAAAATTGAAAAATTAGCTAGATGTGGTACGTGCTGGCAATCCCAGCTACCCAGGAGGCTGTGGTGAGCCGAGTCTGCGTCACTGCATTCCAGCCTGGGTGACAGAGTGAGACTCTGTCTCAGAAAGAAAAGAAAGAAGACAACTAGGGAAATTAACACAAAATAGATTCACACACACTCACTGTGTCCATTGTGAGATGGACTGTGACACAGAAGCTTGTCTCACCTAACTTCCAAAGCCCTCCTCTGACCAGGGGACTGTGGAGACATCACAGTGTCTGGGAAGTGGCATCAGCTCAGAGCTAGTGCCCAGCAATCCCTGAGAGCCTGGGTGTCCCTTCCTCCAGTGCACGGCCATCCTGCCGAGGGCTTTGCCTCCCTTCAGGGGAGGCTGGGGGAAGCCATCTGCAGCCTTGGGTGTTTCCGTCAGATGTGTCCCTGTAGCAGAGGGTCTGGGAATGACTCATATCCAGGAATTGCAAGAGGAACTTCAACCCCCCTGGACTGTGACCAAGCCCAGGCCTGAGACCCAGGGTTTTCCCACCACTGCCGCCCCTTCACCCTTGTGCTGCCCTCTGCTTTTGTCCTGGAGGGAAACTCCTTGGCAAAGGACTCCAAGGTCTGTGAGGCCACACCACTCTGCTTGCCCAGCACAGTGACCTCGCCTGCCTGGCCGGCCATGTGGCCTGTGCCGCCCCAGGATCTCCTTACTCGGTTTCTTGGCAGCTTTGTCCCCTTCGTCCCCAGTGGCCTTCTGAGTTTCCAAGAGTGTTGTCACTCCCCTCCCCACCTCACAGTAAGCTCCTTAACGTCTTGGTGAGGGCTGTCCTGCAGGACATCTCCCAGGACAGTTAGGCGACAGCAGGGCAGGCAGAGCACGGTAAATCCTTGTGTCCATCAGGCTTTGGATGCCTTTTCCCCAGTAAGCCAAGGAGTTTCTAGTATGTTACCTTCATTCCCTCGGGCTGCACGAGCCTTGGTTTTAAGAACCAGAACACAAGCAGTCCCTTCCAAACAGCCCACCAGCCCCTCCAGTCCAGGACCCATGGTGATTTTCTCAGTTCCACTGGATTTATGATCATTTTCCTCCAACATCCATTCCTCTGGACTTGGCTGAATGAGATTTGCAAAATGGTGCAATTAGTTTGGTGTCTGTCATCTCTTCCTGGGCTTAAGTTACCCCTGCCCTGCCCTGAAGACTGGACTATGACCTACTCATGGGTTCACCCACAGACCTTGCATTCCTCGAGCTCTTGGACCTGTGCAGTGATGGCTGCCTCTCCACCCATCCTGGCCAGACCTGCCACAGGCTCTGCACTGTGGAAGTCTTAGCTGCCACAGACACCAGTTCTGGAGGCTGCTGTCTGCAGCCACTTCAGGGTGTAGATCTGCTTTAGAAGAGCTTCCTTCTGAGCTCTGCTTAGTTCCTTGAAAGCAATGGAAAAGAACGTGATCAGGGCAGAACTTCTTTCTGAGAAGAAATTAGCATTCCTGGACTGGGCAAGGTGGCTCAAGCCTGTAGCCCCAGTACCTTGGGAGGCTGAGCTGGGCAGATGACTTGAGCCCAGGAGTTCAAGACCAACCTGGGCAACATGGCAAAACCCCATCTCTACTAAAAATACAAAAAATTAACTGGGCATCGTGGCCCGTACCTGTGTAGTCCCAGCTATCTGGGAGGCTGATGTTGATTGCCTGAGGCCAGGAAGTCAAGGCTGCAGTGAGCTGAGACTGCCATTGCACTCCAGCCTGGGCAACACAGCAAGACACTGTCTCAAAAAAACGAAAGCCAGGCACAGTGGCTCACACCTTAATCCCAGCACTTTGGGAGGCCAAAGCAGGTGAATTACTTGAGGACAGGAGTTTGAGACCAGCCTGGCCAACATGGCGAGACTCTGTCTCTACTAAAAAAATAAAAAGTAGCCGGGCGTGGTGGCACACACCTATAGTCCCAGCTGCTCAGGAAGCTAAGGCAGGAGAATCACTTGAACCCAGGAGGCAGAGGTTGCAGTGAGTGAACTGTGATCGTACCACTGCACTCCAGCCTGGGCGACAGAACAAGACTCTTTCTCAAAAAATAAATTTTTTTTTTTGAGATGGTGTTTCGCTCTTGTTGCCCAGGCTGGAGTATAAGGGCACGATTTCAGCTCACTGCAACTTCCACCTCCCGGGTTCAAGCGATTCTCCTGCCTCATCCTCCCGAGTAGCTGAGATTACAGGTATGTACCACCATGCCCAGCTAATTTTGTATTTTTAGTAGAGACGGGGTTTCTCCATGTTGGTCAGGCTGGTCTCAAACTCCTGACCACAGGTGATCTCCCCACCTAGGCCTCCCGAAGTGCTGGAATTACAGGCATAAGCCAGCGAGCCCGGCCTCAAATTCTTTCTTGTGCAAAATCCAAGAACCCTCTCTTGGGGTCTGATCAGGACCCCTTTCTGAAAACAGTACTATTGTAATACATTTGCAAGTGAGAAAGCATCCATGGGAGCTTCCCTTACAGGCCATCCAGGAGCTGAGGAGCACCAGCTTGTAAACCCTGAATATATGAGCTAGATCTCAGTTAATTTAGAAACTTTATTTTGCCAAGGTTGACATGTGCTTGTGTGGTACCAGAGCGAGCACAGAAAGTCAACACCAAGACAAAAGTATGCCAAATTGCAGGGTCTTTATTGCCGGCGGCCACAGAGGACTCATGTCTGTCCAACCTATGGCCTTGAAAGGAGGCTCTCAAGACTTTTTATGCCCATAAACCACCTCCTGGCTGGGGGTGGGGGTGAGGGGCTTTGGAGATTCTGAGGGTCAGTGGACTTTGGACATTCTATAAACCACCTCCTGGGCAGGGGTGAGGGGCTTCGGACATTCCGATTGTTACTTAAGTGGTTCACAGAAGTCAAGATAAGCGTTAGTTTACACATTGCCTGGGTAGGGTGGAAATTATAGACCTTAGTTACTTATTACAAGTTGCAGGGACCAAGATGGCCTGGGTTTGGACTGCTTGCCTGTCACATGAGGGTTACAGAGAGCAATTTCAACAGAAAGCCGAGGTATGGTTGAGGTATGCAGTTTTATGGGGCTTTTACCATGTCATACTTGTGACACAGCCTCAGGAGGTCCTGACAACATGTGTCCAAGGTGGTCAGAGTACAGTTCCGTTCTGTACATTTTAGGGAGACATGAGACATCAATCAACATATGTAAGATTAACATTGGTTTAGTCCAGAAAGGCAGGACAACTGGAAGCGGGGAGGGGACTTTCAGGTCATAGGTAGATAAGAGACAAATGGTTGCATTCTTTTGAGTTTCTGATTAGCCTCTCCAAAGGAGGCAATCAGATGTGCATCTATCTCAGTGAGCAGAGGGGTGACTTTGGATAGAATGGGAGGCAAGTTTGCCCTAAGCAGTTCCCAGCTTGACATTTCTCTTTAGCTTAGTGATTTGGGGGCCCCAAGATTTATTATCCTTTCACATTTCTTCTTTTTCTTTTTAAAAATATTTTGCAGAAAGTGTTTCCTAAGAAAATGAGTCTCTTGTCTCAGGTTTTGTCTGATCTCTCCTGGCTAGGATGGTTTATTCCTAGATGGGTGGGTCCCAAGTTATTAGGAAAGCTCATTTTTAACAGGTTGTGAAGTCTCATGATCTATGAAGAGGAAATAGGGGGAGGAAGGGAGAAAAACAACAAAAAACAAAAGAACAATCCTGGAAAATCAATATAGGCCACACTACTCTGAAGTCCATACATGAGTAGGCAGGCATGAAAGTGGCTTATGTATGTAAATAGGTTGCTGTTATTTTCTTCTGAAGTTTAAGTTGTCTAGCTTCAGTTTGCAGGGCTTTAAGAAAGCATAGCTTAGTTTTCAGTGACTTCAAATTAATAAAAATGGGGGGAAATAAAAAAATTGAAACACTATTTTGAAGATTTGTAGCCAAGAAAAATTAGAATTCAGTCCAAACTTTAGAAAATAATAAAAATTGAAAAACATTAGGCAAGACTGGAATCTAACAACAGGTGTACTATAGGTTTTGAAACATAATTTTTCTCTCTCCAGTTTCCCACTTTTACTAAAGACAAATCATGGTCGGACTGATTTGTTCTATTATGCTTGTCCTGATCTTTGTATACAGTGTGGCAAGAATAATTAATTTTTTTACACAGGCTTAATTGACTTTGATGAAACTTTGTTCCATAGATAGAACCTCAGATAAGACTTTTTTTTTTTTTTTTTTTTTTTTTTTTTTTTTTTTTTTTTTTGAGACGGAGTTTCGCTCTTGTTGCCCAGGCTGGAGTGCAATGGCGCCATCTCGGCTCACCGCAACCTCTGCGTCCTGGGTTCCAGCAATTCTCCTGCCTCAGCCTCCCGAGTAGCTGGGACTACAGGCACGTGCCACCATGCCCAGCTAATTTTTTTGTATTTTTAGTAGAGACGGGGTTTCACCATGTTGACCAGGATGGTCTCGATCTCTTGACCTCGTGATCCACCCGCCTCGGCCTCCCAAAGTGCTGGGATTACAGGCGTGAGCCA
>PVKV010038915.1:0-13497 GCA_004027835.1 Alouatta palliata | reverse complement strand
TATGTTGCTCACACTGGTCACAAACTCCTGGCCTCAAGCAATCCTCTTGCCCTTGCCTCTCAAGTAGCTGGGATGACAGGCCTCATACCACCAGTCTACTCCTACTCTTAACTGTGCTACACTTAAGTACTCTGTTTGCTCTTGGCATGTCTCAAAATAAGACCCGGAGAGGGAAAATGCTTGGCAGACATACCCCACAAGAAGAATCACCTGAGATACAGTTGTGGAAGGGTCTTGTGTGTAAAAGACCCGCTGACATATACATGCCCTAGGGTAGGGATTCCCAGCCCCCAGGCGGCGGACCTATCCCGGGCCCTGGCCTGTTGGGCGGCATGGCAGGAAGTCAGTGGTGAGCAGTCAGTGCCGCCTGAGCTCCGCCTCCTGTCACATCAGCTGCAGCATTAGATTCTCACAGGGGTCCGAACCCTACTGTGAACTGCGCCTGCCTGGAGGGATCTAGGTTGCAGGCTCCTTAATTGTCTTCCATGAAACCGGTGGCTGGTGCCAAAAAGATTGGGGATGGCTGCTTTAGGGTGACAGTTTTCTGCAATTCAGATATAAGGTCTTTGTATACAGGACTTGAAGAAGCCTATTTTCCACCATGAAATAATACAGTACCCAGACAGTGTTTCTTGAAAAGCTTACTTGGTATTAAGTATGGCATTAGGCAGAAGGCAGGGGAAGGTTGATGATGTCAGCATGGTCCAACAGAAATATAATGTAAGCCACCTATGGAATTAAAAATGTCCCACTAGTCATGTTAAAAGAAACAGATAAAATTATTTTTAATATATTTTATTTAACTCATATCCAAAATGTTATAATTTCATATGATTAATATTAAAAATTGTAATATTATATGTTCTTTTTTTATATTAAGTCTTTGAAACTCCATGTGTTTTTTTTTTTTGAGATGGAGTTTCGCTTTTGTCCCCCAGGCTGCAGTACAGTGCGATCTCTGGTCACTGCAACCTTCACCTCCCGGGTTCAGGCAGTTCTCCTGCCTCAGTCTCCCAAGTAGCTGAGATTTCAGGTACCTGCCATCACGCCTGGCTAGTTTTCATATTTTTAGTACAGACAAGGTTTCACCACATTGGTGAGGCTGGTTTCAAACTGCTGACCTCAGGTGATCCACCCGCCTTTGCCTCCCAAAGTGCTGGGATTACAGGCGTGAGGCCCCGCGCCCAGCCCCAAGTGCACTTCATGCCTACTGTATGCATTTCCAGTGGGACTAGCTACGTTACATGTGCCCAGTAGCTATGTATGGCTGGAGACTATCATACTGGGTAGCCTATTAGTAGAAAAATGTATTAAGACAGGCTTGCAGACAGCTCCTTGTGCCTGGACCCAGAGTTTGGAACAATATAAATAAAAGTGATCACTACTGTTTCAGTTAACAACACGGACTGTAAGTGTATGTGGGTTCCAGGTTGACAGAGCTAGAAAGAACCATAGCTTTTATCTGACATCCACCTCCCAACCCCCGTTTTTACAAGTGAGGGTATATATGCTCCACAACATGTGTGAGGCCACACAGAGAGTTACTGGCATTGGCAAGACTCCGACCCAGGTGACCTCTCTGGTACGTTGTATTGTGCACATGGCAAAAAGTGACCATGACTTATGTCATGGTACATATAGAAAAACTCTGTGTGTGTGTTTTAATGTACCCTGTTTTATGTGGGAAAATATCTGTGACCTTTTGTAGGGTTCACAGAAGTTGTAGATGGGAGAGATGGAAATAGCCTCTGAGGTTACCTGGATCAGCTTCCTTTTCTCTCCCGGGTCCTTAGGCTCCGGGAGGTTAAATGGTTCGCATGAGGCTGCTGTGTTGCGTCTCTTGACTTACTGCCATTGCTTTGTCACGATGCTGGGAAGACGATCACTGGAATCAGTGGCTTTAAAACATCACAGAGCAAAGGTGGGAGATTCTATCAAAGAGCCCAGGGTTAGTTTAGTATCTTACCTTTCTTTTTGAACACTCAACTTGAGTTTCCTCCTGGCCCTTCAATCGTTTGTAAGGTTCATCAGTCTCTCTTGAAGGAACCTGTATGAGAATGGGAGAAAATGTTTGGGGTAGACGGAAATGAGGAGCGGGGTGGAGAGGGGTCTATGACTGCTTGAAAGATCCTGAATGAAGTTGACGCTTCCTGCGTGGGGAAGCCTAAGCTAAAAGCCCTCACTGGGTGTGTGCCCACACCAGGAGAGTCATCTATTCTAAGAAAGCACTTAGCGCGGTGGTGATCAAACCCAGGGCATTTGACAGTGTCTGAAGACGTCTGCTAACTGACGTCTAGTGGTAGAGGCCATGGATACTGCTAAATAGCCTGAAACACACAGGACCCTCCACCCCCACAACCACCCAATTACCTGACCTAAAATGTCAGTAGAGTTGATGGTGAGACTCCTGACTTACAGAGGAAAGGGGCAGAATTTCTATTCACTTGCCCCTTGGTTCTAGGGGCCACCTCAGATACCAAAATCCATGGATGTTGAAGTCCCTTATAAAAATGCCATAGTATTGGCACATAACCTACGTATCCTCTAAATCATCTCTAGATTACTTTTTTGGGAGGGGGCCAAGGAATTTCTAAAATTTATTTCACTAAAAGGAACTTTCTATAGGAGAACCCTCTGATTTTGTAACAGTGCAATGCTTTGAGTAAATATCTTTCCACATTTGCTGCACTCTTTTTTTTTTTTGAGACAAAGTCTTGCTTTGTTGCCAGGCGCCAGGCGCCAGGCTGGAGTGCAGTGGCGCGATCTCGTCTCACTGCAACTTCCGCCTCCCAGGTTCAAGCAATCCTCCTGCCTCAGCCTCCTGAGTAGCTGGGACTAAAGGCGTATGCCTCTACACCCAGCTAATTTTTGTATCTTCAGTAGAGATGGGGTTTCACCCTGTTGGCCAGGGTGGTCTCGATCTCTCGACCTTGTGATCCGCCCACCTCAGCCTCCCAGAGTGCTGGGATTACAGGTGTGAGCCACCGCGCCTGGCCCATTTGCTGCACTCTTAAAACCTTTCTCCAGTGTGAACTCCTGTGTCGAATGAGACGGGAGCTTACAGCAAAGGACTTTCTACCTTCACCGCACTCACAAGGCCTTTCTCCAGGATGAACTTTCGTTATTTCTTGAGATGGGAGCTTCCGGCCAAGGATTTCCCACATTCGTTGCACTCATAAGGCTTTTATCCAGTGTGATCTCTTGTATGAACATGAAGTGCAGAGCTGTAAGAAAATGATTTCTCACGTTCATTGCATTCACGTGACCTGTCTCCAGTGTGAACCCTCTGATGAATGGTAACACACTCCTCACAAAACAATTTCCCACATGCCTCACACTCATATGGCCCTTCTCCAGTGTGAACTCTCATATACAAGGGAGTGAGACTTCTTGTAAAATAATTTCCCGCATTCCCTGCAATGGTAAGGTCTTTCTCCAGTATGAAGTCTCTGGTGGTCAGTGAGGTGGGACCTGCACCTAAAAGATGTCCCTCATTTCCCGCCCTCGTCAGACCTTTCTCCAGTGTGGCCTCCTTGCTGCTGTATAAGTTGCCCTTTTGTCTAAAACGTTTCCCACCTTCTCCGCACGCGTAAGGTCTTTTTCTAGTGTGAACTCGTTGATGATTATTGAAGGTATTATGCTTGCTGAAGGATTTCCCACATTCAGTGCACAAATAACATCATTCTCCAGTGAAAAGCTTCTGGTGGAACAGGCGAGTGAGTGGTGCCGAAAGCTTTTGTGGGCCAGGTGCGGTGGCTCACACCTGTAATCCCAGCATTGGGAGACCGAGGTGGGCGGATCACAAGGTCAAGAGATCGAAACTATCCTGGCCAACATGGTGAAACCCCGTCTCTACTAAAAATACAAAAATTAGCTGGGCCAGGTGGTACACACCTGTAGTCCCAGCTACTCATAAGGCTGAGGCAGCAGAATTGCTTGAACCTGGGAGGCGGAAGTTGCAGTGAACCAAGATCGCACCACTGCACTCCAGCCTAGCGAAGAGCGAGACTCCATCTCTAAATAAATAAACAAATAAGGAAGTTTTTATGGATTCTTTACAGCTATAATGAGTCTTTCCCGCATGAAATGGGGGGCCATGCTTAGTTTCAGCGTTGGTCTTCTTTACAGTGTGAGTAGCTTCTTGCTGGTGTAATCCCAAGCTGGGCAAAAAGTCCTTCCTGACCTTATAAGAGATAAATGGCTCCTGTGACACGTGGACCTTACAGCTCTTTACAAACGACGCTTCTCTGGAACCCCTTCCGTAGAGTTTCTCTCCAACATGCTGTTGAAGGTTTTCAGGGTCATCCAGCTTTTTCCCACATGCCCCACTCCTGTTCAGTTGCTGCCTATGCAGAAACTCGTGCTGTGCCAAGTGAAAAATGTCCAAGATGGGGCTCCACACTTCATAGGGATGAGCCCTCTTGGGAGACACACGTGCCCTCAGAATCCTGAGCCGAGGCTCTGTTTGTACAGAAGTCCTCTGCTTACATGGTGCCTTGTCATCTGTCACTCCACACCAACAACCCAGGGAAGATAGAAGTGCCAGGTTCTCCAGCATCACATCACGGTACAGGCTTCTCTGAAGCTCACCTAGGAGACTCCATTTCTCCTGGGAAAAGTTCACAGCCATGTCTTCAAAGGTCGCAGTGCCCTGTGGAGCTGGGACCCACAGCACAGCTGTGGCCATTCAACTACATGGGGAAAGCAGGGTTGGGAGCGGTGGGTGCCATCTAGAGGCTGAGGACCCGCCTCTGCGTGGGGGTGAGTCCCCTCCACCTGCTGGGTTCAGCCGCCGGGGTGCTGACCCAAACCCTGGGGCCTCTCAACCAGCAAACACACTCAACACCCATCAACGTGGCCGCTGCTCTCATCTCTAGATTACTTCTAAAGCCTAATGCAGTGTAAACGCCATGTGAAGAGTTGTTATTCTGTATTTTAATTGTCATTTTTCATCTGAGGTTGTTTGAACCCATAGATGTGGACTTCATGGATAAGAAGGGTTGGCTGTGTATCTGAACTCCGTAGTTAAAAAGCCACTTTTTAAATTCTGGTTTTTAAAAAATTCACACTCTTGTTTCTTATGAGTCCAAATTTAATTGCAGTTGCATTTTGCTTGGAAAACGTACAGAGTCTTCATAATTCCATGTTATTTTGTAAACCAGAGGTGCTTTTTAAGACCTTGAGAGAGAATAGTCACATTTGGTGAGCTCATGTTGTTTCAAGAAGGTGAACATGTATTTTATGCTTAGTTTTGGATTTCTTAGCGTAATTTCCATCCTCCTTAAACCCACAGCATTGAAACCTGTCAGCCTGGTAAATAAGCAGTGAGCAGTCACATTATCAGGCATTTACTGCCAATTAAATCAAATCTAAACTTAGATTTTAAAAGCCCTCCATATGTTTTAATTTTCTGCAAAGAGGTCATACAAATGGGTGCTTGACTGTGATCCTGAAAACTTCAGCAGAGTTGAGGGTAGCTGCAGTGGCTGGCGGCTTTTGCTCTTGTAGCTATTTTAGGCAGAAAGAAAATGACAGGCGCTTTCCCAGTCTGGCTGGGAGTTCACAGGGGGTATCGATGCGATCAGGAGAAGGAGGCAGGATATGAAAGAGACAGAAGGAATTAGAAAAATATGCTGCCCTCTTTGGTTGGTTTGTGAATAGAAAGGGCTGTGGGAAATAGTGGAACTGGGGAAATGGGCTCAATTAATAGATATTTTCTCGATTACCTTTGAGGCTGCAATGAAGGGAGATGAAAACTCGTTTCGTGCTTAACTTCCAGGAAATCAAAATGGTGTGCATCCTCAGGGCCAAGTCAGACCCTGGTGCCTCTGGAAACATCCAGTGTGTCTGGATAGCTGAGAGTTTACAACACACACACACACACACACACACACACACACACACTCTCTCTCTCTCTCTCTCTCTCTGTGTCTGGATAGCTGAGAGTGTAAAATACATACCCCCCCACACCAACTCATCCACTCAGCATGTCTGGATAACTGAGAATTTTTAAACACACACACACACACACACACACACACACACACACACACACCCCATACACACAATGTGTCTGGATAGCTGAGAATGTAAAAAGACACCGCCACCCCCTGCACACCCCCCCACATACCAACTCACACCCCCCCATACACAAACAATATGTCTGGATAGCTGACAGTGTAAAACACACGCACCCCTGCACACACCAACACACACACCAACATATGCACACACACAACAAAACGAAAACGCTGCTGTGGTTGGTCTCTCATTTTTCGGTAACTAGGAGCCTTTTAATTGTTTCCCATATTGAGAGTGGCGGGGCAACCATCTTGCAACATGTTTAAAATAGGGTGTTTGAGGGCTGCCCTCCACTTTGAAAACTTGGAAAAGCTTTATGGAAATGATCAATTCCATTTATGGAAATGATAAATTTTGCAACTTGATAATGATGTTTCTCTTCCTGAATGTTTTTGAAAGTTGCACATAATGTCTGATTGCTCGAAAGCTCAAGGAATGTTCTTTGACTTTCCAGATTAGACTGTCTTGCTCATTCTTACCATTTTTGTTTTTGGAGACAGGGTCTCACTCTGTTGCCCCGGCTGGAGTGCTGTGGTGTGATGATGACTCACTGCAGCCTCGGTTCCCTGGGCTCAGGTGATTTACTCAGCTCAGGCGCTCAAGTAGCTGGGACCACAGATGTGCACTACCACACCTGGCTGATTTTTTTTTTTGTCTTGCTGCATTGCTCATTCTGGCCTCAAACTTCTGGGCTCGAGTGATCCTCCCACCTCGGCCTCTCAAAGTGTTGAAACTACAGACGTGCACCACCGCATCCAGCCTCGTCTTGCCCATCTTAAAACTCCTCACAATACCTATACCCACTGCTTTGCACATTGCATGGCTCAGTAAATGAACTGAACTGGAGTAGTCTGGTTTTTTTTCTCTCTGTCTTTGTAAATGTATCCTTTGAGACCCAATGTTTTCATTTTAAGCACTGTATGCTTTTAAGATCATAGTTACGTACCCAGTGGTCTGTTTTTCTCACTTGGTGGTTACTAGCATTTCAGGGCGTAAAGATATGATTTTCATGGATTTTGACTGACTTTGGCCATACTCAGTAAAGCTTTGTGGAGAAAAAAACAAAAACAAAAACAAAACAAAACCTCTTCAGGTCACTAGTGTGCTCTCTTACATGAGCCAGTAAGAACTCAAGTTTTCACTGGGGGTATAGTTTTAAGATAAACACACATGAGAATATAAGTGCAGTGAACTACCTCTGGGCATAGGACTGAATTGATCCTGCCATGAATGCTTATAAAAATGATGCAGAGCTATCAGGAAATGGCAGAACCTCAGGGTAAGTGTGTGCCGATTTCCATTTTGTGCTAGTCTTTCTTTATAACTCTGTCCACAGACTTCACCTCCTTTCAGATACGTTCTAAATACTGTGGCCAGTTTGCCTTTAAAAAATGGGAGTTTTTAGCCTGGGAATGTGCCCTTCACATTAATTCTTCCTCTGAAAGCCACTGTGTACGTACTCCCATTTTCTGAGACTCAAAAGATGCATTATGGTTTTTAAACAGCGAGATTCTTCACCTAGCATAACAGCCAACTCTTGAGAAAAACAGGCTGTTCCAGTGTTTAAAATGACACCTCTATTTTAAAACAAAAATGTTTTGTTTTATAGAAAGTTCACACAGGTATTTTTATTCCCCATGACATTTACGTTCATGATTCAAGTGGACCACAGAATCAAACCTTCTCCATCCTTCTCTTCTTTTGCATTTGTTATTTATGAGTCTCAAGTGCCCAGTTCTTCATGCCAGCCAGCCAGGGAATCCTCTAGCATATGGCTTACATTTGGGGGAGGACATTAAAATGAGTTCCAACAAGCATAGCTCTGTCTTCTGCACCATCTGGCTTTCTGACACATATGCAGTAGGTCTTTCTTGCAGCCGGGTGATCTGATTCCAGCGATGTTAACCTCTTATCCAGGCAAGGCTGTTGTGCAGCCAGTGGTTCTGAGTGTGCTGTTTATTGTCAGGGTCACCAGGTGGCAGTGGATGGTTGGAGCTCTCAAATTTTAAAATTCAAGCTTTGGGGTCAGACCTCAAGGACTGGTTCCAGTTCCGGGAAACCTCTAGGTGCCATAAGCATCTCAGTGGCATCTCCACCTGTAGTTGGCCAGGAGAATGCCCCAAGATCTACCAGATGGCCTCTTAATCTTTTGCCCTTCATCACTTTCCCCCTGTCAGTATTTTTTAATTAGCAGATGGTGTATGCCAACAGCTGTGATACGGAGACAGAAGAATTTCATATATGTGAAATGTAAATCAGGTCTTAATTATTCAGAGGATGATTCAGGACACATTTCTTCCTGAGCACATACTCGGGTTCCTGAGTTCCACCACACACAAATGGTCTTTTAAAGATTTGGGGAACATATTGCCAAATGGCCTGGAGAAAAGTCGTCCTAATTTACACCCTTGGCCGGCAGCACATTTGACTGCTCGCCTTCCTCAACCCCTGCCAACACTGAGTATTACCACATTTAAACATTTTTCCCAACTTGCTAAGCAGACAAAAAAGCATCTAATTAGACTTATAATGTGCATTTCTGTCATGACTTGTGAGATTAAAGCATGTCATAACGTTTATTGGTCTTGTGTATATTTTATTTATTTGTTTTGAGACAGAGTCTCACTCTGTCGTCCAGGCTGGAGTGCAGTGGCATGATCTTGGCTCACTGCAGCCTCTGCCTTTCAGGTTCAAGCAGTTCTCCTGCCTCAGCCTCCCAAGTAGCTGGGATTACAGGCACCCGCCACCATGCCCAGCTAATTTTTGTATTTTTAGTAGAGATGGCGTTTTACCATCTTGGCCAGGCTGGTCTTGAACTCCTGACTTTGTGATCTACCCACCTCAGCCTCCCAGAGTTCTGGGGTTACAGGCGTGAGCCACCGCATCCAGCCTATGGGTCATTTGTAATTTTTATCTCGGTAATTGTTGTGCTTATAGTTTGATCTCACCCACTTCCAGTTAGCTAAAGTAAGGAACATTCATATGCTGGGATACCAGATCACCTTCAAAATCACGTTCTTAAAAAAATTAATGTTATGGTAATATTAATTTTTTAATGTTTGTAATTTAATTTTTTAGTGTTTGTAATAAGCGAAGAAAATCAGGAATAAAAATGGGTGTCATGATCACAATGGACTAAAACATCAAAGTAGTATATACACGTGGCAAGTTTATTAAAAGAGTTGCAAATATGTCCACCATACAACTCAGGTTACAAGGAAGAAGTATCCTGTTTATTTTTGCGTGATCCAGTCATCCTCATGATCCCTCACCCTAAGAAGAGAGGAAAGAACTTTGCAGAGAGAGGGTTTTAGTCTCTTCTAGCCTGGTGCTCCTCCTGTGATGTGGCCGGCCTCTGTTTCCTGTGCTGCGCGCTCCCTGACTTGCAGCTCCATTCTCATCTTCTCCCCCTGGCTGTGGGCTCTTGCCCTCACAGTGTCTTTCCTGAGGCAGTGCCCCTGCCTGGTGCTGCTCCTGGCTCTGCACTTGGTCCCCACCACTTCTTTCACAGGCACAGCTCTGAGTCCTTTCCTGGCCCTGCAGGGACTTGGTTGCTCTGCCCTGTACCCTACAGGAAGAGTTTACAGTTGAGACTTCTAAGATTTGTTCTGGAGAACTTCAGCATCTGTTTTGTTTTCTGACAAAGGCTGACTAGACTACTCTTTCATGGTAGACTCAAGGACCTGGAGAAAGACCCCTTGATGGTATCACCTACCCCTTGCCACCCCAGAGTACCTTTCATTGAATCTGTGCATGGAGAGTTTTCAGACCACTGAATCTATAGGATATGAAAGGTAATATATTTCGTTAATTCTATGTATGAAATTAACATCCTAGCTGGGTGCAGTTGCTCATGCCTGTAATCCCAGGACTTTGGGAGGGTGAGGCGGTCAGATCACGAGGTCAGACCAGCCTGACCAACTTGGTGAAACTCTGTCTCTACAAAAAATACAAAAATTGGCTGGGTGTGGTGGTGCACACTTGTAATCCCAGCTATTCAGGAGACTGAGGAAGGACAATTGCTTGAACCCGGGAGGTGGAGGTTGCAGTGAGCCAAGACTGTGCCACTGCACTCCAGCGTGGTGACAGAGTGAGACTCCATCTAGAAAGAAAAGAAAGAAAGAAAGAAAGAAAGAAAGAAAGAAAGAAAGAGACAAATAAACATCACAGAAGGAAGTATACTAAAATGTTGATGATTTTCTCTGGTTTAGTGAAATTGTTGGTGAGTTTTATTTTTTTCTTCATGCTTTCTGTATTTTCCAAATTTCCTACAATGTCTGTATGATGTTTTAATAATTCCGTAAAGCCATTTTATTTTCATTAGTTTTTTTAGAAGCAAGGTCTCACTCTGTTGCCCAGGCTGGAGTGTATTAGTGGCATCATAGCTTACTGCAGCCTTAAACTCCTAGGCTCAAGGGGTCCTCCTGCGTCAGCCTCCTGAGTGGCTGGAATTACCCGTGTATACCACCACACCTACCGTAAAGCCATTTTAAATGGGAGGTTTTTTCTTTTGGCTTCCTTAAATGTTGGAGGAAAGGGGCAAAGTTAGTGATTAAACATGGTATGCGTTTTGGATTATCTGTGATTTTTAGTCTTCCCGGCTTTTTTCTTCCAACTTTCCTATCCTGCCCACCACCACATTTGCAAAACAAGACTGAGAATTACATGCATACCTGTCACCAGCTGGGGGAACCAGGAAAAGGACTAAGTTGAATTAAGAATTTAGGAAAACGAGGGTTCTATCACTTCTTCGATACTTATTTTGACATTCTACGTTGTTTAAAGTTATCTTCTGTTAAATGACATGATGGCAGGCGATCCTCTTATAGGAGAAAACTTGGCACAGTAGCTCCTTTCAGTACTTCTGTTCATGTTGATAGTTCTAGAAAACTGATTTCTTGTAACCTTGTGAGGGTTAGATTGCTGACATCTCTGAAATCTAGATATAGGCTGATCTCTAGACCACTTTAACATTTATTCCAGAGTCACCTTTTCTGGGAGAAAAAGAAGTAACGTACACAGAGTGAGTGAAAATCAAAGGAGAACCCTCCATCCCAATTTAATGTTTTTGCAACATTTTCTCATCTTTGTCAGATTGTGTAAATATTATTCATTTATTTATTACATTTGTGACAGACAGAATAATTTCTTTTTCACTTAATATATGTTTCTATAGATAGTCTGCATATTTTAAAGTAACTATTTTCCATTTATATATGTACTTAAAAGTATCAAATTCCCTATAATTTACTGAAATACTCATTCTGTGTTGGGCATTTATGCCATTTGCCATTTAAAATCCTTGTTTTGAAAATTATTCTAAACTGCACCTAGAAGGCATGTTGATTTCAAATTTCTTAGCGAAACATGGCGTGAAGCATGTAGACTGTGAACAGATTTAGGAGTGAGTGGTCTGTCTTTGATCTGCCATCTCATTGATCAACAGGGTTGGTACGGCCGAACCAACTGGCTAATCCTTCCCAAAAGACAGACAATATTAGGTTATTATCACGTCTTTCAAATCCATTATATATGACTAAATGGACCAGACCTTTTATGGTTAAATCAATCCACAAATATCCCTGAAGCCTAATTTTTAGGACTTTGAAAGAATGAATATTGGCAAACCGAATTCCCTGTGATATTTGTATACCCTTCAATAAGCAGTAAATCATTCAAAATGCAAACAAACTCAGGGACATGAGAAGTAAGCAGGCAACAGCCAGATCGTGACCGCTTGTTCTACGGCAGGCATCGTGCAGAATGCTTTTTCTAGTTGTCTCATTTAATTCCAGAACAACCTGACAAACAGATAATGTGGTCCCTACTTTTGGAAATTGAGGACTAAGGAGCTTCTAAATCATTTGCCTGAAATTGCATCTAATAAGGCGGTGTGCTGGTTCAGACCTGTGTCTACCAGTCTCAAAAGCTTCTGCTGCTGGTCTGGCCCACGCTGCTCATATCTAGAAAACTCGGGTTTGTAGTAACTGAGAGTTACTCGAGAAGTGTGCTGTGATGCCTTCTAAATGGAGCAGAGACAACCAAAAGCAAAACTTTTGAAGTGCTTAAATCACACGATAATTTTTTTTCACCTGTGCGGTGGTTTGAATGTTTGTGTCCCCACTACAATTCATAGTGAAACTTCAATCTCCAGGGGAACAGCATTAAGAGGTAGGGCCCTTTGGAGGTGATTAGGCCACGAGGCCTCACCATCATCAATGCCTTGTGAAAGGGCTGCAGGGAACTCTTCCCCTTCCATCTGCCATATGAGGACACAGCAAGAAGGTGCCGTATGAGAAATCGGCCCTCACCAGACACAGAACCTGCTGGCACCTTGATCTTGGACTTCCCAGCCTCCAGACTGAGAAAGTAAATTTCTGCTTTCTATAAATTACCCAGTCATAGGTATTTTGTTATAGCAGCACAGTGGACTAAGATATCTCAGGATGAAAAAGGCTTTTTAAACTGTGACTCAAAAAATCTTAAGCCAGAAACAGCAAAAAAGAGAAGTGTAAATCTGACTATAAAAAATGAAAGATTCATGGCCAAAAATATGGCCATGTCAACCTGGGAGCAGAGTTACAACTCATCACATAGATGAGAGACCAATTTCCCTGTTCTGGAAGGGTCTCCTAACATTGGTAAAGGGAAGTCCAAGAACCCAGTGGAAAAAAGGAAAAGGAAGATGAGAAGATGGTTCACGAAAAAGGAAAGAAAAATGGCATCCCTGGATCTTTGCCTCCATCCTTCTCTGGTGCTGCCCAGGCTTTGGCACACACGGGAATCATGGGAGTAATTCCAAAGCCTCTTTGGGCTCTCCAACTTTTTAGCAAGTTGCCTTTACCTAGGGTGATGAGTAATGTAGGTGGAGTCTTTCCGATCAGTTAGTGAATCATAACTGTGGCCATTTTATGCCCAGAAGGGTGAGTCTCCCAGCATCCTAAAGCCTTGCTCATTTCAGAGTAAAGTTCTCTGAATTTCAGAAAATTATTAAGGGAAGGCTAGGACTTTAGTTTGGGATTATTGTCTGTCTGTGACCAGGAATCACCTAGTAACTTTCAGCACTTGAGGATAACCTTTACAAAAAATTCCAGAACAGAAAATTTTAAGGACTGAGAAACATGCCGGGGCAATGTATTTCAGTCTCTTAATTTCATAGAATGAAAAAAAATGGCTCAGAAAGGTCGATTTGTTCAAAGGTTCCCACGATGTTAGTGGTGGAGTTGGATCTCTTGACTGCCAGTCCAAAACCCCTTCCATTGCGTTGTGTGTGTGAGTAGGCCTTGGGGCTTACTGAAACAGCTTTAAGACAGGTGGCGGCTGGGCGTAGTGACTCACGCCTGTAATCCCAGCACTTTGGAAAGCTGAGGCGGGTGGATCACAAGGTCAGAAGTTTGAGACCAGCCGGGCCAACAT
>PVKV010038914.1:0-13504 GCA_004027835.1 Alouatta palliata | reverse complement strand
AGGGGAGGGACAGCGGGGGGTGGGGAGTTGGGGAGGGATAGCATGGGGAGAAATACCAGATATAGTTGATGGGGAGGAAGGCAACAAATCACACTGCCATGTGTGTACCTATGCAACAATCTTGCATGTTCTTCAGATGTACCCCCAAACCTAAAATGCAATAAAAAGTATATATATTAAAAATAAAAAATGAAAGAGCAAACTTAATTTATCCCCATTCCTTTGATGTTGGAATATGGGGAGATAAGCCATAGGTACAGGAAGTGTTTCTTTTCCTGTGTTTTCATTCTCCCTCCAGGGAACAACAACAATCACTGCCAGGAAAGGCCAGGAGGGTCACAGGGTCCTGAATACTTATTTGTCCTGGTTTCTTGAGCCCGACAATGTCTTTCTTTCCCTTCAAGTATGCAAGCATTTGGTGAACTAAATTTTATGGGAGGCACAAAGAGGAAACCGGCACAGACAAATTCAAAACCTCGCCCAGTATCACGAGGCCTTTTAGGGGCAGATCTGGTTCTGGAAGCCAGATGTTCATTTTTTAGCCACATAATACAATTTTATTATACAGGAAAACTGTGACAAATGATCCAGGGCACAGAGAATACAAACGAAGTACAGAAGAGAAGTGGAGCAATAGACAATCACTGAATTTTTTTTAAAAGCAGAGATAGATTGTACAATTTTACTGTTGCAGTCTCTCTACGGAATTAGAGCAAAACTGCACCAGATGCTTAGAATGTGCCAGGCACTGTGATAAATGCTTTACTTGGATTATTATTGCTTTCAGTCCTTTAACTTCATGGAGAGATGGAAACTATAAATTCTCCCACTTTACAGATTAACAAAAGGAAGTCAAAACTTGGCTGTAGATTTTGATCGCTTGTCCTCGGTGACATAAGGATGCCTCTGTCCGAGTATTACTCCCAGGATTTTTTTATTTCACTGACAAGGAGCAGAGACTACATAACAGAAATGTTAAAGTCTTCCCCGGTGATTCTAACAGGTAGCAAAGTTTGAGTGCCGCTGAGTTAAATTACCAGCCCAAGGTCAACCATGTAAACCACATAGGTCAAGTATTTGAACCCATGCAGTCTAAGTTGGGCATCCACATCTTAACACTAACTGCCTCTGCTTTACGTGTACCTTGTAGCATTTAATATGCAGAAAGACTTGTAAAGTAGGTAGAGTTATCACCATTATACAGATGAAGCACCTGCCTTCAAAGCAGTTGCCTAACCCAAAATGTAGTGGGTCAGCAGCAGAGGTTGGATTTGTACCCAAGAGTTTTCTGGTGTCAAATCCATGGACAATTGTCTTTTATGACTCATCCATGAACATCTTGAGTACAATGTATCTAAATTACAATATTTAATGTGCATGAGCAGAGAGGTAGAAACAACAAAGGATTAAGAACTTGCTCATTGGGCCAGGTGCAATGGCTCACACCTGTAATCCCAGCACTTTGGGAGTCGAGGCAGGTGGATCATGAGGTCAAGAGATCGAGACCATCCTGGCTAACATGGTGAAACTCTGTCTCTACTAAAATACAAAAAATTAGCTGGGCATGGTGACACGTGCCTGTAGTCCCAGCTACTCGGGAGGCTGAGGCAGGAGAATCACTTGAATCCAGGAGGCGGAGTTTTCAGTGAGCCGAGGTCATGCCATGGCACTCCAGCGTGGTGACAGAGTGAGACTCTGTCTCAAAACAAAACAAACAACAACAACAACAAAGAACTTGCTCATACTACAGGCTAGTACTTTTATCTGTCTGTATTGCCATAGAGGAAGAAATAAGTTAGTGTTGTTGTAATGTATTTTCTCACACACAGAGAGAATGGTGAATAATAGTGATACAGAATTAATGTAGAGTTAAAAGAATGATCCTTATAAAACTTTAGGTCCATGATGCTTAAATCAATTTCTGCAAACTGGACTGATAATTGGGGTACCATTAACAACATTATTTCTATGAGAAAATAATGTACTCCCAAATGAACTTCTGGGTGACAACTGGGAGGTGGGGATTGTCTGCACTACATAAACACCAGATGTTAATATTAGAAATGCTAATTTGTGTGTATATGAAAAATGTGTTTTTTAAATTATAAATGTAAACCAAATTCATCAATTTAAAAATACCAGATGAATATATCCATTTTTTATCTTCAGAGGCCTACAGAATGGCTTTTAAATCTGCACTATAGTGTTAAAAATTATTTCTTTGAATTACATTTTCCCATTCCAAGCAGCTAGCATCTGTCACACAAGCCACATATGGTGGCTTGGTTAGTGAAGTGATAAAGAGTTATAGTAGGCATCAAACACCTGATTCAATTAGTTATCAATCATTTAAACCACATCAAGCTTTGTTGTGACTGCCAGTGCCTTTGTGCTAACTAAATAAACAACTGGTGTTTCCTGTTCAAACTGACAAAACAAAGACCATCCTCGATGCTTTCTACTCACTGCACACTTTCATCCCTTCTAGTAACAACAAGCCTACTCAGCACCACAGTCAACTCAAGTTTCCAGGAGACCTCCTGTCCTCTTGTGTCTGCAATGCCCTGTTGTTCCCTCCAAAATCCTGTATGTGTCTTTTCTTTCTTTGAGTGATGGACCAAGTTAAACTGTAGGTCTTCCCAGAAGCCTTTCAATGCCGTGTGGAACTTCACCTTCAAGGCCCCTGCATCCCTTTAGCAGAGAGGACTGTGGCTGTGTCATCCTGCTTACCAGAGCCTGCCTTGCATTCCTTCCAGAAATGTGTTAGTGTGGCTTCCTGCTAAAGACTACTGTAGGCAGGCACTGGGGCTGTGAAAGGAGTATATGACAGATAAGGCCTATATCAAAGATAAGGTGTATCTTGAAGATAAGGAGTATATGCAGATAAGATGTATATCACAGATAAGACGTATATCAAAGATAAGGTGTACACTGAAGATAAGGAGTATATCACAGATAAGATGTATATCACAGATAAGGAGTATATTACAGAAAAGGAGTAGGAGTTTTGCTCCTAGTCTGACAGGGAGGTGCAAATACACAATAAAATTTATTATAATAGAATTGATTTTAGAATTTTCTAATACTTTATTTTAAAATAGATAATATTTTTATATGTTATAAAAGTCACAGAGAGGTGAAATAGTGAAAATTCTTTTCTATCTTTTTTCCCGATTATTCAACTCTTCTCTCTAGAGGCAACCAATGTTAACAGTTCCTGTACATTCTTCCAGGGATATTTCATGATTATGTAAACAATTATCAAGTATATATAAATATACACATATATATGTACATATATATACATGCACATATATTTTAAAATATTCAAATATATATACATATATTTAAATATATATGCACATACATATTTGTATTTTTATAGATTACATATATACCTAAAATATTTTTCACACAAGTATAAAAACTGAAACATTATTTTATAGCTTACTTTTTTACTTTATATTTTGATATTTTACATTTCACTTGGTTAGTTGTAAGAACTTTCTGATTTGTTTTTAAATTTGGTTATATACTATTCCATGAGAGGAATATACCATTATTTATATAACCAAACCCTTAATGAAGAATATTTTGGCTTTTCTCAATCTTTTGCCATTATAAACAATGTCATGATGAATAGTATTACACATACATCATACGTATGCATGTGTGTGTATGCATATACATGTGTGTGTAGTATTTTTCTAATATGAACTACCCAGCAAAGCATAAAAATGCTTATTTCTGCACACCCTCACCAACCTAGTTAAGTTACCAAACTTTTGATCTTTGTCAATCTGATGTGGGAAAAAGTGAAATAGTGTCCTACTTTAATTTGCACTTCTTTTATTGTGAGTGAGATTAGGTCTCTTTCAGGTGTTTAAGAACAATTCATGTCTTCTTTGAGTTCTCTGGACATCTGTACTGCCAATTGTTATGGCTTCAATATTTGTCTTCTTCAAAACTCATGTTGAAACTTAATCCGCAGTATAACAGTATTAACAGGTGAGGCCTTTAAGAGGTAATTGAGTCATGAGGGCTCTGCTCTCATGAATGAATTAATACATTAATGGATTACTGGATTAATCAGTTATTGAGGGATTGGGTTAGTCATTATGAGAGTGGGTCTGGCCATCTCTTGTGAGCCCCCCTTGCCATTTAATGTCCTGCACTCCTTCAGGAATCTGCAGAGATACCTCACCAGCAAGAAGGTCCACTCAGGTGCAGCTGTTTGACTCTGGACCTCCTTGCCTTTAGAATTGTAAGAAATAAATTTCTTTAAAAAGTACTTGGTCTCAGATATTTAGTTATGGCAATAGAAATTAGACGAAAACATCGGTTTTCTATTGGGATGTTACTGTTTCTTATTGATTTGTAGTAGCATTATAAATCAAAGAAATTGGCCTTCTGTGAAGTAAGTTGCATATTTTCCCCTTCAGTTAATAATCTGTCTTTTGAATTTGCCTTGCAAAAGTTTGACAATATTATGAATCTAAATTTATTAATCTCAGCATGGGCAAAACCTTTAAAAGCATGATACAAACCCAGAAGCCATAACTGAAAAGAGGGGAAAAAGTTTAACTGGTTTTCCAGTTAGAGGGGAGAAAAAGAATTATATTTTGTTTGTGTTGTTTGACTTCTGCATTCCATATTACAAATAATATGGGGACATATGCTGAGACAAATTAGGCTAGTTTAAGAAGCAGCCAGCTAACACCTATTGTTCAGATTATTAAAGCTGCAAAACAAATTATTACAAAACTCAGTGCATAAAACATTTGTTGTGTTCATGGATTCTGTGAGTCAGGAATTCTGACTGGAACAGCAGGAATAAATTGTTTCTCTTCCGTGATATTTAAGGCCTGCTAAGACTCAAAGGTTGTCTCAATAGGTGATGTTGGCAGTAGGCAGAGACATTAGCTGGAGCCATTGGCTCAAACATCTTATATGATGTCACAGGGTTTCCTGTGCTTCCTCACAGGCCTGAGTTCCAAGGGGGCATGTCACAGAAAGACAGCCAGATTGAAACATATCATAGAAAGCAAAGTGTCACTTCTGCTGTACTATATCAATCAGAGTGCTCACAAGCCTGCCCAGGTTCAAAGGGAGAGAAAATAGACCCCACCTCTTTTTTAAAAATAATTAATAGACTTTTTATATTTTAGAGAAGTTTTAGGTTTACAGAAAAACTAAGTGGGAAGTATAGAGAGTTTCTATAGACTACCTTTACCACTGCCTCTGTCCCCACTGTTTCCCCTTATTATTAACATATTGCATTCATGTGGTACATGTATTATCACTAATAAGCCAATATTGATGCATTGTTAACTAAGTTCCATAGTTTATATTCGCATTCACTCTGTCTTGTACATCTTGCAAGGTTTTTAAAATGCATGGTGACTTGTATTTGTCATTATAGTATCGTGCAGATTAGTTTTACCACTGTAAAAACTCCTGTGCCCAACCTATTTATCCTTATCCTGAACACTGGCAACCACTGACTTTTTTACTGTGTCTGCAGTTTTGTCATTTTTATAATGTCATATAATTAGAATCACATAGTATGCAGGGTTTTTGGATGGCTTCTTTAACTTATTAACACACATTTAGTTTTCCTTCATGTTTTTTCATGGCATAATAGCTCATTTATTTTTATTGCTGAACAATATTTCATAGTGTTGATGTACTGCAGTTAGTTTTTTCATTCACCTCTTTAAGGATATTTTGATTTAGATTGTTGCTTTTAAGTCTTTCATTTTTTAAATATTTTGAAGCATTCAATGGTACAAATTTCCTTCTAAGCACCGCTTTTAATACAGCATATGAATTTTGATACATTGCATTTTCATTTTCATTTAGTTTAAAATATATTTTAATTCCTTTTCAGATATTTTCTTTAGCCGACTTGTTATTTAGAAGTGTAACCTCGAACTATTCTGGGATTTTCCAGCAATCTGTTTGTTACTGACATCTAATTCATTCCATTGTGGTCTAAGATCAAACTTGTATGATTTCCATCATTTTAAAATTGTTAAAGTGTATTCTGTGGCCCAAAATTTGATCTAGTGGCAGATCATGTGATGACTGGAAATATTGCTTTGGTCTTTTTGAAAAAATCTATCATACCTATTCAGATATTGGTCGTATAGATCCTCGGTACAATGAGGACATCAGTCTACAGGCAGAACTCACTGGTGGGACTCATTGGATTGGAGGATGATGTGTAGCTTTCCTCTTGCAACAGCTAAAAAAGTAAACCTACTTGAAGCTACAAGGCAGCTTCCTAAGACATTTCTGGTGAGCGAGTCTCCTTTGTCAGCCATTTCAGGGTGATACTGGTATAAATAAGAAACAAGCCAGTTTTGGGAACATTTCTTTGCTCCCTCCTTCTGTTGGTGATTTTTCTATCTATTGTTCCTTTTATCAAATAACAGAAAAGACAAGATGAAAAAACCCAATCAGTCCTCTTAATTATGCCATTAGCCACTCTGCTACAGTCAATGCTCAATTAAAGAAAAAAAAAAAAAAAAAAGATGCTATTTACCAAAGGCAGAATGTGTGGATGATCTGTAGGTTTCAATGATGCATACTAGCTTTCTTTTGTCCTGATTAGCATCATTGATTAATCCCATTTTTTTAAAAGAACTTCCTATAAAGATTCATTATTTCATACAGAATATATCCTGCTCAGTTAAACCAGTAGGTAAGTGCAGCACTTCCTTTGGCTCAATATCTACTGGGATATTTTAATTGCAAAACAAACAAAGACAAAGCTGCTGATTTATGGCTATGGCTTTTAGCTCAATAGAGCTAAGTAGCATGTTAAATGCGAAAAGTGAAATCACACCTGTTCTAATTAGTTAAGTCATGAGGTCTATTTTGTCTTTGACTGTACAAGATAGGGATGTGGAGAGAAGAGAGTTTTACAGAGAGCTACAAAGAACTACTGAGAAAAACTGTTTTTATTTCAAAAAGGAGCATATAGGAGATACAAAACTTTTACCCAAGAGACACTAGTAATCTGAGGGTGGTTTTTTTTAAGAAATTGACAGAAGTAGTCAACCAATAGGATAGGGCAGCAGGGAATTCAGAATAGTAAATTCTGATAGTCATTTTAGACAATGTCTGTAATGCAGCCATCACCAAAAGACTGAACCTTATATTTCAAAAGGTAAAAAGCAGTTGTTAGCTAGGTGTGGTATATGGGTCTCAGTAAAAAATAGTTTGCATTCTATCACTTAGTAAAGGTGATTCATTTGTATTAGTAGGAATAATAGCCTAAAAGAGCAAGCACCAAGAAAAAGCAGTCTGCTAATTGAGGAGGTTGGTAGTCGAAGTCAAATAGTGAAGTTATAAAATTCTGTGACATAAATTCTGCAAAATCTTGAGTCAGATACACAAAGTAGGAAACTCAGGGTGTAAACCTACTAATCTAAGAGCAAGCCTTGGGCCACAGACTTCCAGACCTGAGTTCATGGTTTAATTTTAAATAATTCTCCATGATTTAGAAAGTATTATTTTTATATTGATCTCCACCTTGCTCCTTTCCAGACTGTCTTAAAATCTTGACATGACCCAAATCTATCTAAGGAAGAGAAAGGATTCAAGAGAAGCCATAAAAGATTCCAAGAAAATGAGGTAGGGGCAGACAGTTGGCTTCAGAAGACATTTTAACATGAAAAATTGTCCTGACAGTTAATGAATCCATTATTTCCCTTACAATACACATTGCTCCCAAAACGTTTTCTGAACATATTCAACTCCTCTTTATTTCTTTCAATATTTCAGTGCCTGCTGGAAGGACAGGTAGGATATGACTCTGACAGAACTGTCACTTTGGACTTTGCCAGCAACCATCCAGTAATGTTTTAGCATAGCCTGCTTGTAAAGGATGAGGATAATTGGGTACTATCCTCCCAGCAATGAGAACATCATGACATCTGATTTTACATTTTGTGCCCTTTTCATAACAAAAGAGACCATTACAGAATCCCTTGCTGCCCTGAGTATGCATTAAACCTGCTGGAAAACTTAACTAAATTACATCATTTTACACCTATTTTGTGCCCTACATAATCCAAATCAATCCATGTTTCAGTTTTATTTTGAGATTTAAACTCCACTCAGATCATCAGCATTATTTCATCCCTTTCCAACTGCAAGAAGAGTGCTGACAATTTTAAATTTTTCATATAAATGGGACCATAAGAAAGAAAAAATATATATTATATAATATACAGTATAAACTTTCTAAGCAACATATAGCACTTTGCTAGACCCAACATCTTTAAAGTCTTTACACTACATATTACAGAGCAGAGACACATGTAAAAATAACAATTGCAGTACACATCTATGGAGGATTTGGGATATCTTGTGCAGCATTTAAGATTTTCATATGCAATATACTTAATAGCCTATTTTAGAAGTAATAACTCGAAATTCATAATATTAAAAAATTACTGATATTATATGTATTTTCTCAAATAAGTCTCACAACAATCCCACAACACATAAGTCTCACAATAAGTACTATTAAAAAAAAAAACCCAAGTTCCAGATGAAGATATGAAGGCTCAGAGAAATTGTCATCTGCCAAGCATTGCACAGTTTTGCAAATCATGGAGCCTTCAGTCTTAGATGTATTGCCTTCACTGGAGTTAAATCTGGGGCCCTAAAGAGTCATTTTTCAGGGACAGAACTATACCTAATCAAGTGACAAAATTGCTCTGGATGCATGACTGCTTTGTGATGGTGTACTAATATGGTTTGGCTGTGTCCTCACCCAAATCACACCTTGAATTGTAATAATTCCCATGTGTCAAAGGCAAGGCCAGGTGGAGATAATTAAATCATAGGGGCAGTTTCCCCCAGACTGTTCTCATGGTAGTCAATAAGTCTCATGTGATCTGATGGTTTTATAAGTGGGAGTTCCCCTGTACAGACTCTCTTGCCTTTAGCCATGACTGTGAGGCTTCCCCAACCATATGGAACCGTGAGTCCACTAAATCTCTTTCCTTTATAAATTACCCAGTCATTAATATGTCTTTATTAGCAGCATGAGAACACACTAGTACAGTAAACTGGTACTGATAGAGTGTGTGCTGCTGTAAAGATACCCAAAAGTATGGAAGCAACTTTGGAACTGGGTGACAGACAGTGGTTGGAACAATTTAGAGGGCTCAGAAGAAGATAGGAAAATGTGAGAAAGTTTGGAACTTCCTAGAGACTTAGAAGATGTATGGACCTGGAAACCCTCATTCTCAGCAAACTGACACAAGAACAGAAAATCAAACACCACATGTTCTCACTCACAGGTGGATGTTGAACAATGAGAACACATGGACACAGGGAGGGGAGCATCACACACTTGGGTAAGTCAGGGGGAAATAGCGAAGGGACAGTGGGGGGTGGGGAGTTGGGGAGAGATAGCATGGGGAGAAATGCCAGACATAGGTGATGGGGAGGAAGGCAGCAAATCACAGTGCCATGTGTGTACTTATGCAACAATTTTGCATGTTCTTTACATGTACTCCAAAACCTAAAATGCAATAAAAAAAAAAAAAAGATAAGATGTGGGAAAATTAGGAACCTCCTAGAGACTTGTTGAATGGCCTTTGACCAAAATACTAATAGTGATATGGACAATAAAGTCCAGGGTAATGTGGTCTTAGATGGAAATGATGGAAATGAGGAACTTATTTGGAACTGGATTAAAGGTGACTCTTGCTGTGCTTTAGCAAAGAGACTGGCAGCTTTTTGCCCCTGCCCTAGAGATATGTAAAACGTTCACCTTGAGAGAGATGATTAGGGGTATCTGGCAGAAGAAATTTCTAAGCAGCAAAGCATTCATTCAAGAGGAAGCAGGACATAATAGTTTGGAAAATTTGCAGCCTGATGATGTAATAGAGAAGAAAAACCCAGTTTCTGGGGAGAAATTCAAGCTGGCTGCAGAAATTTGCAAAAGTAACAAGGAGCCCAATGTTAATCTCCAAGACAATGGGAAAAATGTCTCCAGGGCACATCAGAGACCTTTGTGACAACCCCTCCCATCAAAGGCTGAGGGGCCTAGGAGGGAGAAATGGTTTCCTGGGTTGGGTCCAGGTCCCCCTTGCTGTGTGCAGCCTTGGGAAGTGATGTCCCATGTACCAGCCACCCTAGCCATAGCTAAAAGGGGCCAATGTATAGCTCAGGCTGTTTCTTCAGCAGTTGCAAACCCCAAGCCTTGGCAGCTTCCATGTGGTGTTGTGCCTGTGGGTGCACAGAAGTCAAGAATTAATGTTTGGGAACCTTCACCTGGATTTCAGAGGATGTATGGAAAAACCTGGGTATCCAGATAGAAGTGTGCTGCAGGGGTGGAACCCTCACGGAGAACCTCTGCTAGGGCAGTGAAGAAGGAAAATGTGGGCTCAGAGCCCCCACATAGAGTCACCACTGAGGCACCACCTGGTGGATCTGTAAGAAGAGGGCCACTGTCCTCCAGACCACAGAAAGATAGATCTACTGACAGCTTACACCATGCACCTAGAAAAGCTCCAGACAATGCCAGTCCATGGAAGCAGCCAGGAGAGGGGCTATAGCATGGAAAGCTACAGAGGCAGAGGTGCCCAAGGCCATGGTAACCCACCTCTTGCATCAGCATTACCTGGATATGAGACATGGAGTCAAAGGAGATCATTTTGAACCTTAAGGTTTAATGACTGTCCTATTTGATTTGGACTTGCGTGGGGCCTGTACCCCCATTTCTCCCATTTGGTGTACTCTCATTATATCTAGGAAGTAACTAATTTGCTTTTGGTTTTATAGACTCATAGGTGGAAACGACTTGCTTTTTCTCAGATAAGACTTTGAAATGTGGACTTTTGAGTTAATGCTGAAGTGAGTTAAGACTTTGAGTGACAATGTTGGGAAGGCATGATTGGTTTTGATATGTGAGGACATGAGATTTGGGAGGAGTCAGAGACAGATGATATTGTTTGGTTGTGTCCCTCCCCGTAAATCACACCTTGAATTATAATAACCCCCATGTGTCAAGGACAGATAATTGAAGGAAGATAATTGAAGATAATTCAGTCATGAGGCCAGTTTTCCCCATACTGTTCTAGTGGTAGTGAATAAGTCTCACAAGATCTGACGGTTTTATAAATTGTAGTTCCCCTGCACAAGCTCTCTTGCTTGCTGCTGTGTAAGACAAGACTTTGTTCCTCATTTTCCCTCAGACATGATTGTGAGGCTGTTCCAGCCATGTGGAACTGTGAGTTCATGAAACCTCTTTCCTTTATATATTACCCAGTCTCTGGTATGTCTTTACTAACAGTGTGAAAACAGACTAATATATGTACCAAGGGGGAAGTGTGGAACAATCTACCCAACGGGGGTGAGTATCACTGACTCTGTTTGCACTTGCCTGTGTAGGGTGACAGAAAGCATGCTGAGATGTAGGTAGTTATAGTATTGTTTTAAACTTCATACAGATTATACACTTCCTTATTGCCCAGTCAGTGTAAACAGCTCTCATCAGCCCATCTGCCAGGACTACAGCAATGCCACTAGACGCCTCTTGCTCCCTTCCACACTCTTTCTGAAAGGGGATTTATTGTGATTATCTTGCACCTCTCAAACCATCATATGTGGGATAAGTGTGAGGCAGATCCTAAGTCCCAGCAATTATCGGTTCTTCAAATCCAGAAGACCTGGACCTGAGGAGCTGTGCCCCAGGAACTGTACTCTAGGAACCTCATTCATGGGACCTAACATAAAGACCCAGGTATGGAGAAGCCATGTAGAGGAGTGAGAGGGAGAGGGCTTAATATTGCAGAATTACCCATTACAGTGAGAGACAGAATAGAGAGAAAGAGAGAGACCTACCCTCTCAGCATTTCAGCTGGGCACAGTCTCCAGCAGACCTCCCAACTAAATGCAGCAGAGGTAACACCAGCAGCCAACCCCAACCAAGATTAAAAACTAGTGGGCAAATAAAATGATTATCATTTCAAGCCAGTAAGTTTTAGGGTAGTTTTTACATGGCAAATAGATAACAAAAACACCAGTAAATATTAGATGGTTAATAAATGTTTGTTGTTACAACCAACAGAAATGGTGATATCAGGATGCTGTGTCTCAAGACAAACTCGAGGGTAAGAAACAGACTAATAATGAACTGACAATTAAACTAGGATAAGATGAATATTACAATCAGCCTGTTCACAAAGCACTATATAGACACCAATGAAAACCTCAGCCCACATTAATGAGAGCAGCAGGGCTTCCAAAAGAGATGATAACTGAACAACATTCTGAAAGGAAAGTAGCAGTTTGCCAGGAAAAAAAGAAAACATATTATTAAGAGCCTTATTCTGTATCTCCAGCACATCTAGATTAGTCCCTGGTTCATAAGTGTTGAAAAGATGATTGAATGTGTAGGTTTGCAAGTCATCAATGTAAACACAAAATTTAAAGTGGATAAGACTATGAAAAGATAAGACACTAAGATTGTCTGCTCTTGGTATTTGGCTCCAGGTCTGAATTATATAAGGTCTTTAGTCAAATCAGGGCTTCTTCTTCCCTAAACAGAGAACAATTCTCTCCACTAAAGGAAATATGTTTTAACAGAATATAGAGTGTAATAATTGCACATTGTGGCCAAGTGTGGTGGCTCATACCTGTAATCCCAGCACTTGTAGCAGGCTGAGGTGGGCAGACTGCTTGAGATCAGGGGTTCAAGGCAAGCTTGGCCAACACAGTGAAACCCCATCTCTACAAAACAAAAACAAAAAATTAGCAAAGTATGGTGGTACATGCCTGTAATCTCAGCTACTTGGGAGGCTGAGGCATGAGAATTGCTTGAGTCTGGCAGACAGAAGTTGTAGTGAGCCAAAATCGGGCCACTGCACTCCAGCCTGGGCAACAGAACAAAACTCCATCTCTCTCCTGGGCAACAGAACAAAACTCCATCTCTCTCTCTCTCTCTCTCTCTCTCTCTCTCTCTCTCTCTCTCCCTCCCCCTCTCTGTCTCTCTCTCTCTCTCTCTCTCTCTCTCTATATATATATATATATATATATATATGTATAAATGCAATATTAAATGCAGCTCTGTCCTCATTTGTGAAATAAGATTCTCTGTGGAAGGAATGATGGTATTATCATGGCTACCCTTCAGGAGCTTATCATCTAAAACAATTTTAAAATAAAAAGTAAAACTATGAGTCTCAGTTACACCCTAGACTTTTCTATTTCATGTTTAGAAGCAATCATCAGATATAACTTTGGCCCTGATATCATCTGGCTCTGTGTCCCTACTCAAATCTCATCTTGAATTGTAATCCGAATTATAATCCCCATGTGTTGGGAGAGGGACCTCATGGGAAGTAATTGAATCATGGGGGAGATTTCACCCATGCTGTTCTCATGATAGTGAGCAAGTTCTCATGAGATCTGATGATTTTTAATCATCTGGCATTTCCCCTGGTGCCCTCGTTCTTTCTCCTGCATCTTGTTAAAA